>QYTT01078019.1:2586-17251 GCA_006980735.1 Dasypogon diadema | reverse complement strand
TGGTCATTTTTTAATGGGATGCGCTCCTATTTCGGTACCCGAGCCAAGTACTTTAAATATGAATATCAATCACTTATCTCGTTGGAAACTAGTGCAGCATATGCTACAACATTTCTGGGATCGTTGGTATAAGGAATATATCGGTACCCGAGCCAAGTACTTTAAATATGAATATCAATCACTTATCTCGTTGGAAACTAGTGCAGCATATGCTACAACATTTCTGGGATCGTTGGTATAAGGAATATATCCACGAGCTGCAACAAAGAACAAAGTGGAAGGAGTCCAAGTCAAACATCAAGGTTAATGACATTGTTCTTGTCAAGGAAGACAATTTTCCTCCATGCAAATGGCCACTCGGAAAAGTTCTAGAGGTTTTTCCAGGCGCTGACGGTCAGGTCCGCGTTGTAAAACTGCAGGTCCGAAATTGCCACATCAAACGTGCAGTGACTAAATTATGTGTAGTACCTATCTAATAATCTAATCTCATTTATTATCAACCCTTAAACAACTTTTTATTAAGTCACCAATGAGAAGTCATGGCGAGCGGTTTTGAAAATGGCTATGTACTCGTCCTGGGACGAAGGCGGGCGGGATGTTTAACCTCTTATCAATAGCCCACTGTCGCAAAACTCATCCGTTATGGCTTTTGTTCAATCTCTTCACAAAAATTTGAACTGATCGTCTGGTCATCTAGCGGAAGGTGAATTACGGGAGTCAGATTTTGGATCGGATCGCCTTCGTATCGAGTCTTTGCTCGCATACAGATCAATAGAGCGCTTGCTCCTCTGAATTTATTTGAAACGCTGGTAATAAAATAGTGAATTTGTATCCAGAATCAGTTTTTGTTTTAATTAAAAGTCTAACCCTTTCCGTAGCTTTCAGCAAACCACGGAACAAACACAATAATGCAGAAAAGAATGATATCAAAGACAGTATACTTATGATAAGACGACCTAAGTGGAACATTTCGCATTTGCCACATCAGACATCAGTTACACCGTTTCAGAAGACAGCTTTTGTTGAGATCAAGAAAGCGCTACTCTCAGCAAAGCTCTGTCTTCTGAAAGTGTGTCACTGATGTGTAATTATGGAAGTTGTGCACTCTTCCACTTGAGTCGTCTTAGTTTTCTAGTGTCTTTGATGATATGGTTCTGGTTGAAGATGAGCTAGTTCCCACGGTCACAGTCCGCATAAAGAGATCGACCACGAAAAGGCCTATCACAAAAACATTTGGATCAGTAATAAAATCAAATAAAATATTAAATGTTGAATATAAAACGCATTTCAAATTAAATAAGTCACACATACAACACCCTTATTCTTTTAAATCCCAGTCCTATCCTCTAAAGTCTAAAGTAATCAAGCAGTGAGTGAGAAGGGCTGAAAAACGTCTTCCGATCGTAAAGACGTGCGACAAGGAGGAAATGCCATCGACCGTTATCTCTTTTTACTCACAGTTCTGGATCGTCTTGGCATCAAAAGGGGGAGAATGTTGCATCCGCCTGCAGTGGAAGACCTGAAACCACAGATAATATTACAAAGGAAAATTATTATTATATAATCGTCCGAGAACTCCACACTCCAAAAAAAGCAAAAAGCAAAAAAAAAGTCACTTTTATTACAAATAAAACCTAACCTCAATGCATAAAATTGTATTATT
Source organism: Dasypogon diadema (assembly GCA_006980735.1). Lineage (NCBI taxonomy): Eukaryota > Metazoa > Arthropoda > Insecta > Diptera > Asilidae > Dasypogon > Dasypogon diadema. The sequence goes on along the minus strand of QYTT01078019.1, from coordinate 15,588 downwards.
AAATTTTGAAAGTTACCCGAATTCCATAGATATCGCGATCATGAGTATTTAACCATTAATAGTTGCAACTAATAATAATCGGAAATTAATTCAAATGTTAAATAAATCTTGCTTACCTGAAATAATTGTTTTGTGCTGCTTTTTTTTCACTTGTTTTGTCTTTTCTTTTATTTGCTGAAACTCTGAACGAGATGGCCTTATTGATTGATGTGTGTAAAAAAGAACAAAGAATGAAGCGTTCCGTTCCAGCATGGAAATTGGCGTTTTACCTCGTAAAATTTTATTGGCATATGTTTTGTGCTTTTCCGTATTTTCTCATGTTAGCTTTATCTATCCCGCTCGCACTATTTCCTTGCAATAATATAAATTGGCCTTAATGCACAGTGAAAATTTTGTTACACAAAAACAGTTAAGACCACCTGTTCCGCCTTCGAATTAACTATTTTGCAGGCCGTTTGAAGGGAACTTTATAGCTGCTGATCCACTTGATCCGATCATTAAAAAAACGGCTCAGAAATTTAACAGATTTCTAAAGTGCAGCTAACTTTGTGTGAAAAGGAGAAAACTTTGCTTTAGCTTTTTTCTAAATTATACGACTTATAAGTTGCGGATAAATAATTAATTTTATGATATTTCTGATATTATTTTTATAAATATCAATGCAATCAACTATTCAAACGAGACACAAAAATGGATTGAAAAGAGAACACCATTTGATTGAAATCACTGAATTTGTGTTAAGTATTTGGAATTCGCGCACGAACTGTACTAATTAAAAACGTGGAGTGACCATGGGATTTACACTAGCCGGAAAAAATCTGCGTACCCCAAGTAATCTGGAACTACATTTTAGATAAATTCACGCTAGTTGTTTGTTTTGCAATGAAATTTATTTTCCATACATTTTTTGTACATTTAGATTTTGGGAAATGCTAACAAAATGTATTTCGAGCAAATGAAAAATATAAAAAAAGAAAAAGTCTGCGTATACTTCCAAAATTGGGTTATTTCCCAAAAATGTAGTAGAAATTTCAAGAGAATTTTTGTTCCCTCTATAATAGTGCAGTTAATGTAACATATGCGAAAATTACACATAAGAGTGGTATTATTGGTGAACTTGGTGAACTGGATGACATAGGGTCGGAAAGGCAAGAAATTGCTGTATGCGAGCATAAACGCATTATGGAATTACGGAAAAGGGAAAAAGCTTTCAGGAAATTGGCAATATCGTGGGAAGACGACATTCATCTCTGCAATGGGTGGTGAAAAGTTTTTAAAAGACGGGTATTAACACCTCAAAACCGCATTCTGGTCGTTCCTCAATGTCGATCCCAAGAGAAAAATGTATTATAAATGCAGTGAAAAAATGTCCTCGAACAACAGCAGGACAAATCACTAAAAGCATCGAACTCAAGTTTAGTAAGAAAAATTTTTACCGATACTACTTGAAAAATACTGAAAAGGTCGGAATTCACGAGCATATCGCACGCAAGAAGAACTTTATTTCAAGACTCTGCATCCCACTTGATATTGACACTCTGCAATGACTTTGTCATTTCCCAGGTATGGAATCCTTCCTACGCTGTCCACATCGATCGCATTGAGTCTGTTCAACGCAGTTTCATCAGATTTGCGCTTAGGGACCTTCCATGAAACATTCCTTTGATTCTTCCATCATACCGCGAGAGGCTTAATATTCTTGGTATGTCTTCCTTGGAAAGGCGACGTAGGGTTGCTGATATAATTTTTATACACCAGCTCCTAAATTCCCACATAGACTCTCCGTGGCTCCGTGCTAGGGTGTCCTTCAGGTCTAATAGTTAAAACTTGAGAAGTGTTCCCCTTTTGCATATCAACTTCTCTAACTATATGGTAAGCATGAGCCGCAAGTGTGCGGCAGTTAACTGCGTCGCGGAGCACTTTGATTTGGATGTAACCAAGACTGTATTAAAAAGCGTCTTTCTTTTGTCGTTTAACGTATGTTGAAGCGTTAACTTCACTAACTTTTTTTCTGTTTTTCTTTGTCTTGTCTATTGGGCTCGCCATACTAACGTTACATGTCTTGCGTGCTTTTCTTGTCTGAAATGTGTGAACGCTTAATGCGGAGATAGGTAAATGGTTCTCAGCTCCTTGCTGAGAAGTGCCCCCTCTGGACTAGAAGGGAAACTCATTATTATTTATAACACAACATGACAAGCAGACGGCACTGTAGTAATCTAAAATCTTAAAAATTGGAAAATAATTCATTTTTGAGGGTCAACACTCAACAATTGTTAAGAGGATTGGTGTTCTCCCATGACTTTCAACCTGGAATTTTTAGCTGCAAGTCGAATTTTTTGTAGATTAGGACAAATTTTGAATTGTATTTATAATATTGAGTGTAACAGGTCCCGTCTAGGGGTCGAAATAGCCTGCTACCACTTTCCAATTGCACTTAGAAATTGAACCAATAGAATCATGAGGCGCAAACACGTGAATTTCAAGTTCACAATAGCCGCATTTATTAAATGTTTAACGGGTTAGTAATGTTAGCCTACCTATGCTTATCTATAATTTACAAACTTCACTTACTTAGTAGCTAGTTCAGTGGTAAGTCCGGCTGATAAAAAAAAACTTAGCGCTCTATATCTCCTCCAGGCTGCTGGTTCACGTTGCTCCATACCATGCCCATATATTGAGATGATTGATTGTTTCTGGTTCTTTCGACTTTAATATGATTTCTTCGTTTTGTGTTTTTTATTTAATTTGATTATACAATTTTATTTCACTTCTATTAAATTGAGCTCCCACGTCCGTAATACCTTGTGTGCCGGCAGACGCAAAAAAGGAAAGAGCCCCTCGGCTCGCCGACACTTCCTGTCTCACCAGCTCACATCTCTTCTTCCAACCTCGAGAGTCAAGATGAGCTACATCCGTCACCCGTGACGTTAAGTCCACCAACGAGATGGCGTTGAACAGATTTCCACTGCCAATTCTATTTGTTTGTTCGCGTTCAAATACTCAGCTTTCGCCCGGCATTCGGTTTATTGACTTAAATGCATTTCAATTTAAGCGCATTACATTGTATAACTATTATGCCGTGTTTCTTGTTACCCTACTATTCGCAATCTATTAATTCACCTTTATTGTCTATTTAACGTTATTAATTTATTTATGACACATTTTCTTGAAATCAAAACTCTATGTTACAGGTAATACATTTCAGGTTATCAAGATAGTATATTCCATCAATAATGCACATCTACTACAAAAGATATATAAACTACGGTGTCATATCGAAGACTTGAATTTCACGTTCATGGGGACATTTTTAATTTATATTACGTTTTAACCACAGATTTATTAACGCATTTAACCTACATGGCCAATTTTAGCATTTGTGGATAATTTTAAGAAAAGGTCACAGCATGGTATTTGGCCTCACTGTATTCTCGACGCCGAATAGGATTTGAGCTAGTCATTAAAGACCAGAATTAAAATTGAAATCCAGTTTAGAGTCTATTATAGTAATCCTAGACAAAATAGAGCATTCATTGCTATAGGAAGCATTGACGAAATTTATAAAATATGGAAACTAAAATAATTACATTTTTATAAGATAATATAAAATATTTATTTGAATTCTATTAGTATTTATTTAATAATAACAAAACTACCATTTTAAATTTTTTTATATGAATGAATTATGGTTGCGGCACTGACCTCTAATAAATATCTCTGAATATCTCTGATTAATACGTCAACGGGTTGCAGTAAATTTGACGTAGTGCGTGCAACTTAGTGCATTAATTTGACTCGGAGAGTAAGTTTGAATAAGGAACAGATTTCGATGTAATTAACTGAACTTGGCACTCATGTAAAAATGTTTTAATGAGGGCAGGCACCTAGTGCATAACCATTCGTGCAAAGCAAATTCTTGCACAGCTAGAGCAACTTTACTTTAGTGTTGAAGAAGACCCGGGCTCTGTTAGTTGTTTTTTGCTTGCATGTGAAACTGTGAAGCACTATTTTTTGTGTTAATTGTTATTTAATTAAATGTGATATAGTGATTAAACCATTTCCCATTCAAATATTGTGAAAATGAATATTTATTTGATTTCAGGTTTACTAGGTAAGTAGTACTCCCATCAGTATAACTAATATAACAGTTTTCTTGTGACTTCAGTTACCAATAAGAAATTTCTACTCAAATTAATTTTACAATCCTGATTTATTGCAAATTTCAATAATCTACTGATGACTTTAAGCTGCTTTGGAAAATAAGTACCTGAAAGTAATATTGCCCTACCTAGACATACATTTCCCAACAAAAACTGTTCTGTTGCTGTGCTCGACTGCAGGGTTTAAATTTGAGATATTCATTTAAATTAGAGTTTTTATTTCATTCTTTCCTGGCTGGAGCTTAAAATCCTTTCCGAGTTCAGCTTTCTACAAATTATTTCAAAGCATAATTTATTTATTTATTTTTCCACTAAAAATCGCCCGATTTCGGGAATTTAAATGAAATCCTGCTAGATTATTCGGTGCGAGCATTAAACGCTTTATGTTAAATATTTTGGCTTTCGGTCAATTATTTTTGGATCTATGATTTTCTGGAAACCAGAAGAAGAGAAAAAATTTGAGGTTATTGTATTATTTAAAAAATCATATTTTCTGAAATATAAAGCGTAGGGCAGCCATTTATTTTAAAGTTGAGGTTTCATAGATTACATAGAAGAAAACACACGAAATAAGGACTATTCGTATCCCTTTTTCTTAGAGGCATGTAAAATTTAATCTTGGGACACGACTAGATTTGAATTCACTAAGCTATCCGGAAAACGTTCACAATTGTTGGAGTCTGAAGAGATTCTTTACCAAAAACATCTGTAATTATAAATATGGCATGGTACATTATCATAAATAATCAAATTTTATATTTAAACTTTTTAAAGAAAAACAATTTACAATGTGTAGACCACCTAAGCCATTGGTGATTGACATTTAATTTAAAATTCAGCCTGATTACCTTCATTACTGATTCATAGGTGGTATGTCTTCTAAAGGCGGTGAAGATGGAAATTATAAATAAAGGCTTCAAATATGCAAACTGCTTTTGTCCTAACACCTTAAAAAATGTAAACTTGCAGGAAAACGCTCACAATTCTATGCACTATTTTCATTAATAGTTTGAATTTTGCCAAAGAAATAAAAAATTTCAGTAAAAGTAAATAATGTCATAAAACAATTTTAATGATTATTTTTACGGTGAAAATCGTCTCCGTGGTCTTCTTATTCCGGTAGATCTGGCGTGGTGTGTGTCTCTAGTATTTGGTGAAGATGTTTGAACGGGTCGGATTGTCTTCTACTTGTAATTCCTTCTCCAATGTTATCTTTTTAGTAGACTGTTCGGTTGTTAAAGAGTGAATCGAGATTTTTTTAAAATAAAAATAAGACGTCAAAAATAAAGTTTTGAAAAAATATAATTGATGAGATGGGACTTGGCGACTTGGCGTCAGACTAAAACTAATCAGCCCCATTTCAATTGGTAATCCCAACAAAAATTAAAAAGTTTTTAAAAAAATAATCAAATAAAATATTTATTTAAAAAAAGATGCGCATAAAAGAAGAATTTATCAAGAAGAAAAGGAAAAAAAGAAAACCTCAAGAAAGAAAAAAGAAGACTACAAATGGCCAACAATGATTTTGCGCGGTATTTGTTCTCACATGGACACATCTCGGAACTCGAGAAGCATAGATGGATCACTTACACAGCACAGCCGCCAAGACTATACGGGTTGCCAAAGATCCATAAGGAGAATTGCCCATTGAGGCCAATAGTCTCAACGATGGATTCACCGGGTTATAGTCTTTCAAGGTATTTGGGGAAAATTTTACGAACCCTTACAGCTAATTCGAAATACAACGTCAGGAACACACCATCATTTTTAGAAAAAATTAAAGATTTAAATATTGAGGACAACGAAATCATGGTGTCCTTTGATGTTGTATCCTTATTTACCAATATTCCGTTGAATATGTACCTTAGAATTGTTGGAGAGAGGTGGGTGAGCTCGAAAAACACACGGGGATACCTAGAGCAAAGTTCATGGAGATTTTAAGGTTTTGTATCATGGATTGTAATTATTTTGTCGTTGGTGGCAAGAATTACAAACAGCTTTTTGGTCTCCCAATGGGGAACCCATTATCTCCGGTGCTCGCAGATATTGTCTTGGACGAATTGCTTGATTCTGCACTAAAGGAGGCACCATACAAACCCAAGTTCATCGCTAAATACGTGGATGATTTATTTTTGATATTAGCACAAGAGAAGGTGGAGGACGTTCTGGGTAGTTTCAACACTTTCCATCGGAAGCTGCACTTCACCATTGAAACGGAGGAGAATGGGTCACTACCATACCTTGATGTCAGGGTGATCAGGGTTGACGGAAGATTAATATCGGACTGGTACTGCAAGCCGACTTCATCAGGCAAACTCATAAATTACAGATCTGAGCACCCGAGGTACCAAATAATGAACACGGCCGGGGGTTTTGTGCACAGGGTATTGAGCGTGAGTGATGCCAGATTTCACAAGAAGAATAGGGAAATTATTTATGACATCTTGTCAAAGAATTGTTTTCCCAGACATGTTACAAATACATGTATTTGGCGATATTACCAGAGGAAGAAAGAGGAAAGAGACACACAGGAGATGGACACGTTGCTGACTGGATCGAGAGATGTGAGAGGAGATGTCAGCACCCAAAACAATCATGACTGCCCCCCTAAGTTTTTCAGGAAAATGAGCTATGTCCCGGGCACATCGGAGGGACTGCAGCGAATTCTCAGGGAATGTGGGAACTCTGCTTCATTGGCGCTTAAACCTACGAAAAGCATGGACAAATTGTTCTCTAAGACGAAGGACAAGACACCGACTGAGAGGGTGTCTAACGTCGTCTACAAGATTCCCTCTGGGGGCAGCAGCGAGGAGGTATGTGGCAGGAGTTACATAGGGTCGACGGGACAGCTGGTTAAAAACCGCATTGCTGGGCACAGATCGGACATTAAGAATGGCAACAGCTGTAAAACGACGCTAGTAGAACACTGTATTCAAACAAAGCATACACCAAATTTTGAGGGTGTACAGATATTAGAGAGAGAAAACATCAAAAACAGAAGACTCATGCTTGAAGCCCTGCATATTGGTATTACTGCGGGCACCATGAACAAGAGAACGGATGCGGTAAATGCAAATGTCATCTATGGTGCTCTGCTTGAGAGAGAGAGAGAGAGAAGCAAACGCAACAGACGATAACATGAGGATTAATGTGCGTTGGTGAACGGCGGTGTCTGTGAAGGTGAACGGGGGATTGAGGCGATCCGGACCTGGCACGGGCAGCGGTTTTGGGTTTTTTCAGTTGTTTTTTCAATTGTTGTTAACGTTAGTCGTGTTTGGCCTCTGGATGAATTTATAAGTTCAATTTTTAGTGTCATATTTGCAAACAAATTGTAAGTTTTCTAAAACTGCTGTATAGTGTGTTAGGAATGATATATGATGTTTTTACTTGATAGGCCCTGATGATGGTGACGAGAGTCACTGAAACGTTGAAATAGTTGTTTTTCCAAAACCGGAGAAGTGTTTTCTTCTTTAAATGACCTGTAAGCCTGGAGAAAAGTAAAATATACGAGAAAAAAGAAAACTTCAAGGAAGAAGAATGAAAACCTCAAGAAAGAAGAAAGAATATTTTTAAAGAACAAAAGAAAGAAGGAGTAGTCAAATCAAAAGACAAAGAATCTTAAAAGGAAAAGATCAGACTTTGGTTAGTTATTATTTAATTTAATTTAGTTTTTAATAATATTAAGTTTAATTGTTTCTGTAAAAATACGTCGTACAATACAAATAACATTTACGGAACAATTTCATCTTCAATACGGTGATGCCAAAGCTCAGGGGACACCCTATGATGCTAAGCACAGCCTTGGCAGGAAGGAAAATGGGGATATGGAATTCTTTTCTAATTTTACCTAGAAAGACCATATTCCTTTATACATATTGTAATTTAAGTTTATATACACTTAATAAAGAAATAAATAAATTTATTCTTTTAGTTCAAATGAAAAGAAAAACGTCATAATTAAAAAAAATGAAAGAGAAGTCAAGCGTCTTAAAAATAAAAAATATAAAAAACAAAGGTCAAACATCAACTTCGTCAGCTTAAGCTTTTCTTTCGGTCCGAATTCGTAAGATTCGCGAGCGAATTCAATACCTTTTCAAAAGAAACAAAAGATATAAAAATTTATCCATTCCATTAAGCCATTGCAAGCAGACGCCAATTTTGGTAATGATACTGAAAAAAAATTAGAACAATAAAAGCCATCGGAATGTTTCAGAAATATGGAGGGACTTTCTGGAGCTTCTGTAATTTTCAATAAGGAATTAATCAAAGAAATATAGATGAGGAAATTACCGAAGGACATTCATACGGCAATTCTGTCTTCTGGAAAACAAAATTTAGAAGATCTTTTTGAATTAGCAGACAACATTTTTGAAGTTATGAAAATTACACAATTTTCACACATTAATGGATTGAGTAATTTTTTATGTATATAGACTCTTTAATAATTAAACATTACAAATAACAAAGTCACAAAAAAGGGCGCGAAGCTATCTAAACCATCTTATATGTATACAATAGATATATAAAAAGATAAAATATAGATACAAAACAATACATATAAAAGACACAAAAAGAATATCAAAAGGCACGCAAATATTAATTCATAAAAAAGGCACAAAATTTGATACAAATGTCAGAAAAAAGACACACAGCAGTATATATAAAAGACTCTAAAAGGAACAATTTAACAATTAACAAGGAACAATGACTCCAACAAAAAACCTAACAGTATAATAGTGTTGTTACAGCGCACGATTATTTCTCTAAGTTCAATTGACGACTGACTAAACTAATTTTACAATACAAGAGTATAATCGATAATGTGTTTACAATTCATTTGTGTCTTACATAATTATTATATAAAAAATATCAAAGCATGTAGTTACGCTAATACAATAATGTCAAATGTGTTGACCATTTGGGAATTAGTGTTGCCAAATGTAGCTTCTTGTCTCAACACACCTCCAACAACAGCAATTTCCTAATTTTTCGTCGATTATTCATCAAGCCAATCTCTCCTATGCAATTTTCCAGTTTGGGTTTTGATAAGGCTTTGGTTAATATGTCTGCAGATATATCGGTTGTTTTCCTATAGTTTAGCTTGATATATCCGTCTTGAATAGCATCCCTGATGAAGTGATGTTTTATGTCGATATGTTTACTTCTACTATTGATGATCGGGTTATTTGCCATCTGTTGTGCGGTCGTGTTGTCATTATACAAAGTAACTGGTAGATTTTCCCTATACCCTACTTCATAGACAAAGTTTTTTTAGGTATATCGCCTCCTTAGTAGCTTCCGTTAAGGACATGTACTCTGCTTGAGCGGAAGAAAGAGCGACGGTTTTCTGTCTTTTAAAATCCCACGATATTGCAGCATTTACCAATTTGAAAACATAGCTTGTGCATGATTTTCGGTCGTCTGGACTTGAAGCCCAATCAGCATCGACATATCCTTTCAGATCCTCGCCTGTTTTCCTAAAGAGTAAACCGTGATTAATTGTTTGTTTAAGATACCTTAATATTCGTTTAGCAGCAATCCAATGCGCTGCCCCAAAAGTTGTTGTTGTGCTTGCTCAGAATATCCGAGAAAGCAAATCCGGTTTTGTTGCAATTGACAAATACAATAGAGATCCGATTAAATTCTGATATGGTGTTCATCATCTTTTGTCTTTCGACTTCCGTCTTGGGACACATATCATTTGATATTTTTTCACCTGGATTAAGGGGTATCTTAACTGTATTTGATTCCTCCATCCGAAATTTATTTAATAGTTTCTGGGTAAATTTCCTTTGGGTAAGTATAAAGCCACCATTATCTGTTCAGCGACAATTATGTCGTCGACATAAACGGTTAAGAGTAGAATATCTTCATTGTCTTTTAATAGATATACGCACGATTCTGTTTTCACTTGTTTGTGACCCATATATTTTTTAATTTACTGTCCAGTTTTCTATACCATTCTCTTCCACTCTGTTTCAGGCCGTATACTGCCCTTTTTAGTTTGCATACTTTTCCATTTTCAGTAGTCTCTGTGTCTTTATTGGGATATTCCGGTATTTTCATATAAATAGTTTCCTTTATGTTGCCATTTAAGTAAGCCGTTACTATGTCAAATTGGTAGAGGTTACGGTTCCATTCGGCTGCAATAGCCACTATCATTCTAATGGATTTATATCTTGCTACAGGTGCGTATGTTTCGTTGTAGTCGATGCCCGGCCTTTGATTGCAACCCTTTGCTACCAAACGAGCTTTTCTTTTTATTATTTTTCCGTTGACGTCAGTTTTAGTTGTGAACTTCCATTTACATATTAATATTTTTGTATTTTCAGGTTTTTCGACTATTTTCCAAGTTCCATTTTTTTCGCGCGCTTCTAGTTCGCTTTTTATTGCTTTCCCCCATTCATCTTTGAAGGGGCCGTCAAGATTTCATTGGGGTTTTCTACGTCGTCCCCATTTATTAAAAAACTTTCAATATTTTCATCATTTGAATTTTCGTGATAGCTCTGAAAATCTAAGTCCTCATCTATGTCTCTGCGGTTTTCTTCATTTTGGCTGTCTGACTTGTTTGTTCTTTCCCCTCTTTTAATATTCTGACTCCCTTCGCCTTCTGATCTTTTATTGTCTTCGCTTTGAGATCCTTTCTCATCTAGTTGAAATAATTTCCTGGGTCTACCTCTTAATCCTGTTTTCAATAAACGTGGTCTACCCCTTTTTCTTTTGACCGATGTTGTTTCCATTATCCTATTTTGGTTTTGTTTCTCCATTTCCTTGCTTATTCCTTTTGGGCTTTCTTTTCTCTTTTCCTTATTTGTTTCTTGACTTCCTTCAGTTAATTCTATTGGTTCCTTTATTTTTCCTTCTTTTTCCGGTGCTCTTTTATTTTCAAGTTATCTTCCGTTTAAATTTTGAAATCACTAATATTACAGTTTCTTAAATCTTCCTTTTGATTTGCGCATTCATTTACAAATTTCACATCCCTGCTCTTTACAATTGTCCTCTTTTCTTTATCCCATAACCTGTATGCCTTGGAATTTTCGCAGTATCCCATTAAGTAACATGACCTTGATCTTTTGTCGAATTTCTTTTGACCTGGACCCTTATTAAGCACGTATACCAATGAAGCCAATATTTTGAAATATTTTACATTAGGACATTTGCCGGTCCACAATTTGTATGGCGTTTCATTATTTAAAACTCCTGAGGCTGATCTATTCCTTATGTAGCTGGCGGTTGAGACCGCTTCAGCCCAAAAACTAACTGTACGATTTTTGCGTTCGGCGACACCGTTTTGCTGTGGCGTATACTCGGCTGTTAGCTGGTGTTGTATTCCACATTTTTGTAAATAATCTTTAAATTCGTTATTTATGTATTCGTTCACCTGTGTAATTTTCTACTTTGGCTTTGTAAACCTTAAACATGTTTAGCGCTTGAGTTTTATTTTTCATCATGTACACTTCTGTTCACCTGCCCAAGTAGCACAGATTTCTGATTTTAGGCTGCGACTACGTTTCTTCAGATAACTCAAGCAGCTATTTAGCAACAGCAGCTTCTGAGAATAACTATTTTATAAGGTCGTGGCAACGTCTTTCGATCTAAAAGGGAGGACTGATTTTTTGCTAATACTACCCTGCCGGAGCCTTTTGGCATTGGATCTTGCAGCAAGGAATTTTAGCTGACATAGCGTTGTGAGGACATTGATGCAGCAACATTTCATGGCTGCCGGTTTGCAAAATAAAAGAAAAATTTTAGCAATTTTTGTTTACATTTAAGTTATATATGGCCGTATACGGCTGAGCTAACATGCATTTAGCAGAGTTGGCAACTTTTGGAAACGAAAAGAAAAAAGCAGATTTTATTTCCTGCTTTCAACTTTTTTTTTATTGTGAAGGGCTTTCTCCAGGTATTTTTTTTAGTTGAATTCAGTGATATCGCCATTTTGCTACTACAAAGGAACTGAAGATTTTAATTTTAATATTTTAGACTTACTAACTTACTCCCGCTGAGATTTGAACTCGGACCCTCGACTTGAGAAGCATGCATCCTATCCACTAACTAGTCTATCGAAGCCTTTTCTAAAACTTCCTTTAAATGTCTTTATAGCTTAATTTCAGCGATTTTTCAATCGCTAGACCATTTTATTCTAAATTCAGCAAAATTTCAGCAATAGAGATGATATCTTTAAAAAACAAGCCATTATTTCCACCAAATAGTTGTATATATAGCTATTATTCGTTTGTGGCATCTTTTAGTTGCTAACTTGCTGAAAATATACCAAATTTTCAGCAAAACCAGTTTTTGTTAGAAACAATTTGTCTTTCAATTCTGTTGTTAGTCTAAAGTCTTCTTTTATATCAACACGGAGAAATCTGTTATTAATTCTATTTCCTAAATTTGGAAATAATTGATCAGGCTCAAAGTTAATGTTACAATGTTAAAGATGGTAGCAATAAGGTTGCAATTTCAGATTAGAATGATATAGTAGCAAAATTGTTTCTTTCCACAGCCAAATGCCTGTATTTAAGTTGTTTTTAAGTCTTTTAGCAGCAAGGGCTTTTATTAGAAAAATTGCTGCGAAAGCAGACAAAGTTGTGGTTAGCAGAGAAGTCATTTTGCAGACAAAATGAAAAGTATCAAATAAGCTGTTATCAGGCAAAGATTAAGCTGATATTTGTTCGCCGATACCAATAATACAGGAAAATATCTGTCGCAGCAAGAAGGCTTAATCCCGGATTCCTGGTATAAGGCTGCATCCCCAAAATATAAGCAAAGTTTATAAAAAAGCCAAATTATCTACCTACTTTGCTGCTGTTACCCTTTGGTAACTAAAAATGACTTCAAG
>QYTT01078018.1:5883-29506 GCA_006980735.1 Dasypogon diadema | reverse complement strand
GCTCATTTAAATGCTTTTTGTTATAGCTATTTCATTATTCTAGATACAATTTAAATTATAATTATTTCCCAACCTCTCAGAATGTAACCAAAACACATCACATAACCTCTTTTATATCAGCTGATAGCTGCCATTTTTCTGCCAGATTCCACTCATCCTAAAAAGCAAGGTCAGAAAACTTGCAAATCTGGCAGGAGGGGAAACTGATAGTTTCTGCCAGAAAATTTTAAACATACGGATTTTGGACTAAAGCTAGCTGCTTTGAGCAGCCAGATTTTTCAAACATACAGACCTTTTGACAGCTGCTCTGAAGTCACGGTATAGAGAATACAAGGTATGCTTGGCCCGAACACTACTTCCAACATTTTCTTATCTCGTGACGTCATTTCGGCAAAAACTTGCTGCGCACTTTGAAGAATTATGGGTGGCTTCTTTCCATAGTAGAAAAGAGTATTTTTTTGTGTGAGAATTAGTTGTTTTTATAGAAATCCTTGACGGATCCAGTGAGATTTTACGTGTTTCCTAAAGACAGGAAAGTGCAAAAGCTGTGGATAAACGTTTGCTACGAAAATGTGAATATTGTGGAAAAATGTGGGAACAATTTCCATACGACATTTGCCGAGCTGACGTCACGGCCAAGTGTCATTTTGCCCCTCCTACCTTGTATTCTCTATACCGTGGGTGGACTCTGAGGGGGAATATAGAATGTTTTAAAAATTCGAAAATACCTCCCCAAGAAGGATTTTGGGAGGATTGTTGGAGACATTTGAAGTCTCTTGTAATAGAACAAAATTGTTATTCAAGTGCAGTGCGCATGAATCCAAATTCGAGTGGTGTCTTTTGCAGAGAAGAATAAATAGAAATGTCTATAATTCAAAAGTTCTTCCACAAAATTCCTTTTTAATTCATTCAAAAGTAGCTATAAAGAAGGCATTCCTTTCTGTAGGAAAAACACCGCCTTTAAAAGGCCTTTTTTCAGCGGACATGCCTATGTTAAAAGAAATGGATTGGGATTTGGGATATAGAAAAGGAGGCCTTATGTCTTCCCAAGAAGATCTTTTAAATACTTCTTTTTCCCACTGGGTAGGTTGTTTTGTAAACACGACGCACACTGTTACAAAACCCCATTAAAAATCCGAATTGAATCCCAATTCTGGAAAGCAAATTCAAAGCAAGTTAGTATTTTGGTTTTAGAAAATCCCAAATCCGAATTTTGTTTTCCGTATATATTTGATACATATCAAAGAATAAATAATAATTATTTTTTTCTTTTCGGTGCATATATGTATTTATTTCGGTGCAGGCGGTGCAGGGAATGAAGGAAAAGTGAAAATTGTAATAAATTACAGAAGATGAAAGGTGACAACACTGGCATAAATGTGCACAAGTAGTACGCGGTGCATTTTTGACGTTGACGTTTTGTGCGCCCGAGTTTTGATTTCCCGTGGTCGTGGGAATTTGTTTTCCATATTAAAAGTGGTTTAAAGTCTACATTTCAATAAATTGAGAATCCTGTGAGGAATAAGGGAGGTTCCCAGTGTTCTCTAATATATGATATTGGAAAAGTTTTGCAGGTAATTCAATATGCTTGTAACTTTTTGCTAAATTATTTTTCACAAATAAGTATGACTATTAAAATCTGGATTTTATATCTCAGCAAAATGAAGGACTTGAATTTAATTATGACTCTTTATCTAATGCTGTTATCGTTTGAACAAAATATTTTTAACTTGAAGATCGACATGAAAATTATTTCCAACGATAACCATATCAAGCTGATGATGCAACAAATTTGAATCAAACTATTACAAAGTTTTAGAATGCAATTAAACAAAGAGTATGATGTGAAATTTAAAAGGGATGAAGCGGGGTAGAATCTGTTCACGATCGCGGCCGTATAAATATTTTCCACCACTCAATATTATCTAAAGAAAAGTGCCTTTTTTAAACTCGTCGTATAGGTAGAAACAGCCGGACGAATAGGGCACGAATATCTACATCTGCAGTGCTTAATCAGGTTGATCGGAGTTCACATTGTGTACAGTGAGAATTACCGAGGCGACCTTTAGACTTTTCTAATTGGCAATATCTGATTAGGTAAACGGCCAGATACAATGTCCGCGGCATCGCATTTAAATACGAGTGTTGTACTGTTCCAGTTGGTAGTGTGTTCAACTTAAAAATAGCAATAAGCCGTTATTTTGTGATGTTAAAATTGAATGTGAATTCGATGATTGCCTAATGTTTACTCATTCATAGTATCTGTTATCATTTAACGAAAATATAGCAGGGGTTTTTGGTTCCAGCACAGAGATAGGCGCCGGTTTGCAAGTACAACGAGTCGAACATGTAAGACAAATACGTTCTCAACAGAAGAATGTAAAGTTAAATAGGTTTTTATTACAGGAAGTAAACATTTTTGGAATATGTTTGTATAACTGTGTAAGGTTAAAAACCTTGGGTCATTCGATTTTCTATGTGAACTTGTTTTTTTAGGGCAGATAAAAAATTGAAGAAATCTGCCAATCACCAATTCCACATTATTTACTTAATTGCATGTGATCGCATAATATTGGTCTTTCTTAGAAATGCAAAAGATACATAAGTGTAGAAAAGCTACATCTTTGTTCTTTTAAAAATAATTTCCGTTGTTTTTTAGTTGTACTTTAGCTCTGTTCGGTGACCTGTTCCGAGCGAAAAACATCAATTTAGAGCCCTGCTCTGTGTTCGAGGAAAAGAGAGCACTGCTCTACGTGCTGTTTTTCTGTTTGATGGAAAAGGAACGGAGCAGCTCAACCCAATTTAGAGCAGGAATTCTTGAACCTGCAACAAAGCAAGTGTTGGAATATGACGCATTTTAAACTGTCAAAGAACTTTAAACTTGCTCGGATCAGAGCAGAGGTCTCTTCAGATTTTTTGTCTGCTGCTCTCTTCCACTCGGATCACAGATCTGCCCTGCTTGGAGCAACGTTGCCGAACTTATATTTTCATTACATGCTTAACGTAGCCTTACTAATTTCGATTCCCAAAAACGCACTTTTCTACACACGTAACTTTTGCAAGTTGCGCAAGCTAGCCATTTGTGAAACCGCTAACGTATTACATTTACTATCTAATCTAGTAATTTTTTCTTATTTAACTTGTTAAGGGCTCGTTTCAATCCAAGCCTTTGTCTTCGTCTTCATCTTGTTAGAAGAGTTAGTGACGTCAGATGTCTACGGCATGTTGCTTGACTAGTTTGTATAACACTTCATCAAGTCAACGACAGACTTGGCTTCATGAACACCTTTTAATAAGAAAACCACGAAACGTTTCATTTAATTTTTTATTTAGAGCAAATTAACAACCCAAACAACATTCAGGACCACGTTTTACAGTCCTATGTCGCTAACTGTACATTAATTTTTTTAAAGATTGTTCATAGGCTTCAATCCATTATTTAATGGAATTCTCTTAATATGAACAGTGTAGTATTTTACTATTATATTATTTATTTATTTAAATTAAGCTTAGGTTACATATAAATCTAACCTAACATACTTGATCTGGTGCACCAGGGCAACCAGCCCATATGCTGCCTTTGTGTTTATCTCTAGTTTTTTCGCTACAAAGAAGATTTTCTGCCTGTTAGGTCGTGACTTCTTATGCAGATTAGATTAATGTCTATTCTACCGCCACTCCCGGATTTGCGATAGAATATAATAGGCAGTTCTGTTGGGTGGGGATGTGGGTTTATATTTATTCTTATAGGATAACTTATTTCTATTCTAGGCTCCCTACTTATCCTTATCTATTCTTATTTTATATTTATACCATGTTTTATTTTTAGTTTGGCTTAATATTAGCGCTTAGTTCTAGTTTTATTTCTAGCTGAATTTTATTAGATCTAAGCTTCTATCTTTAGCGTTTATTATATCTATAGCAGATCTAGAAGTAAATTTTTGCTATCTTACTTGCTTACATTTATCTTGCATTTCTAAATAATTTCTCTTATATTTAGGTGTTCCAATAGATTAAGGACGGGTTGGGGTTGTGAGGGGTTTAGTAATCCTTTGGTCTTCCAGTATTCGGTTAATACATGGCGCACCATCAGGAGGGACTGCCATTCTACATATCCCAGCCTAGGGGAGCGATCAAATATATGCCTGTGAGTTAGGTGTTCTGTTCTGAGTCGGAATATTATTATTCCTTCTCTACACGACAATTTTCCCCATATTTAGGCGATATGGCCTCACTAGTATGTGTGTCGCTGAATATTTTTCCATAAAACTTATCATATTTAACTCAATTGTCGCAAAATAAATCACTCGTAAGAAACACCCACTTGAGTTGTCACGAAAAACACACCGAGTACGCAAGATGACGTACATCCGTAAATATTTGACAGACCTTGTTAACTCTGTAGACTGTGACTGAAGTCTATCTGCTCATTTAGAGAAACTTAAATGATACAATAGATATGGAGAGATCCTTAACAAGATCTTTTTTTTACATTAGACCTGCAGGATATTTAGGAAAAACAAGTTAAATGATAGATAAGAATACAAGTCCGTTATTAGATAAAAAGAGATTCCACACTGGTGAATTGTTAGTCAGCAGGTAGCCTGATAATGCTCTGATAAGGTTAAATGCCACACGTGAATAAAGAATATTCTTTTTATGATTTAACAAGCGTTTTTATTTCTTTAGAAACTTTGCATCAAAAATTTAACACAAGTGTCTTAAAAAATCAGTAAATTACTTGAAAAGCTTAGACAAGCTAACTGATTGTGGCATAGACACTCAGAACAGGTAGTCACAAATTTTCTATAATTTTGAATAATTTCACTAAACAAGTCGATTGGCGCACTGACCATGATCAAATTGACTAGCCATAAGTGAAACACTTTCTTTATTCACCCAGAAAGAAATGTACTATTTAAGTGTTTTACGAAGTGAATTTCACTTCAAAATTTAACTCAATTTAGAATGTTTGTGTCCACCAAGTGCTTCCAAATCTTGCGCTTCATTGCGTGCAAAAGCAAAATAATTGACATGATAAATTTTCACGAGGATTTTCAACTAATAATTTACCTCATTTGTAATAATTTCTTTTATCAAAATTTATTTCTGCAGCCATTCCAACAATGATTAACTTTAACCCAAAATATTCAATTAAGAATTCCTTAGAATATGTCGACACAAGGTAATAGATTTACAATTACCCCATAATGTTAAATTGGCGTCGTTCCATGAGTGTAGTTTGTTTACATTAATACCTATTTGCAAATTAAAAAGTATCCTACACTGATATTAATTTGAATGTCCATCCATCTGACTATTAAATTTGTTATATACTTGGAGATAACAAGAGACGGTGAGTGCTTATATGATTGGCCCAGATCGAAGACTAAAACACTGGCTTTCCTTGTTTACAATTTAACTCTGATTTTTGCATGTCTCTTGTAGATCTGCAACTTGAAATCGTGCAATTTCTCAGGTTTAACTGCAACACGTTTTTTTTCTTTGACTTTCTCCAACTTAACTTTAACTTTCACTTAACTTTGATTAACTCTGACTATGATTGTAATTTCAATCTTCTGATTTAACTCACTTCACCCTGATTTGCTATCACAGACTAAGATTGAGACTTAAATTTGACTTCGGCCCAGACTCAGTTCAACTTCCAAATCCTAATTTCGTTTTTAGCTAGTTAGCGGCAATGTTTATATTAGTTCCCCCATCGATTTTTGAAATTGATGATTATGAAAATTCGTATCTTTCCACCAATCAGAAATTAGTTCACATATGCAAAATCATCTTTGCTTATGTACATAAAAAGCAATTAGGTCGGCCGAGAATAACTGAGCTTCAAGTGCTTGACCCGGGGATGGCACGAGACGTTGAAGTGCGGCACTAGACAATTTAATTGCTTTTTCTAGCGTTTTCAGCAATTAATCAAGAATTTTTTAATAGCGATTTTGAATTTATTAGTTTGCTTAGATCTTTTGAGGAAATTTATTTGGCTGGGAGAATTCTGATAAGAACAGCGTTTCAACCTAACAACAGAAATTATCTTTCAAATGAAAAATTTTTATATGGAGATATTTTAGAGATTTCCCTTTACTTTAGAGAAATGATTGAATGATTGTTAATTCTGGAATTAGTTTAACTGATGCCACTCACAACATCACAAGGCCAAAGATAGTTTTGACGGAGCTGTGTCTAAACCAAAAACATTTCTATTTCTTCCTTAATAGGAGTTTTGAATTAACAGGAACAGGTAATAGTCAGATGGTGACAGATCAGGCTTCTGCTTCGTCTTTAAAGCCACGTCACCAGTATGAAAAATCAATTATTAACACTGTCGAAATCAATGGGTCAGAAAAATACAAAACGAAAACCTATTTTTTTCTACAAATAACTAACACAAACACAAAAGCACACTAAAAATATTTCTTTTATTTATAGAGGCACTTTATAAAAAAATTAAGAAAATTGTATGAGAATCTTGGTGGAGCGACGATAAAAGCAAAAATAATAACTCCGCAGAGGCTTCTATTGCGCGCCGAGGTAACTGAGTTACACAGAGGTGCATCCTGTCCCTCCTGAGGCTCTTCTGGCCGAAAGTGTTTTCGCCTGCTTTTAACGGCCTACATAATTCACCTAGAGCGAGGAGTTGACGGTGTGTTGTCTGCTGTCAGGTGCTCCATCTCTGCCGAACCACAATAGTTTTACTTTCATCCAAAAAACAATAAACCCGTAATAGCATAGACCTTAAAATCCTTTGCATTTTGATTTTGGGACGGCTTTTGTCCCTTAGCGCAGTTTAGACGGAAGGGTGCGTGAAATTCTAAAATAATTCTTTGAATGTAGGGAAATTTTAGGGAAGAGGATATTGGGAAATTTTAACTTGACAAATGTTAAAATCTCTGGTCTGATTCTTTGTAATTTCATCCCAACGCGTAATACCCGCACATCGAGCCGTCTTCACTCTTTCGTCATCGTTACAACACCTAACAGAACAGTGAAGTTTCGAGAATCCTTGAGCCGAACTATACGAATGTAGAACAGACTACCATTTTCTGTCTTTCCTGCCGACTATAGGACGCAATTGTTTAAGCAGAATGTGCACCGATATTTACACTCAACCTCCTATTTTCCTATTATTCCACATCCCCATTTTCCTTCCTGCCAAGGCTGTGCTTAGCATCATAGCGTAACCTCTGAGCTTTGACATCATCGTAAAAAAAATTGCTTTCCAGATAGATTACCGCACCCTTTGCAGGAATCGAACCCGCGCACACAGGAGCCAGCACCCGTACGCCTTAGGTATTTGAGGGTTTCTTGGTCGTCTTCGTGTTTGTGTTCATCTTGTTAGAATCAAGCAAAGCAAAAGAATTAGAACAAACTAGCTTGTTTGCTGACGTCACTAATTGTTATGCCGAGACGAAGACGAAGATCTGGATTGGAATAGACCCTTAGGAGGGAGGCCGTGTAACGATTTATGTAAGAGTCTAATGCCATGGCATAGGGGGTACTGGTAGACTCTCCTACTTTTTCCGTTTAGGAACTACGAGAATTTCTCAAAAAAGGTTGTAAATAACATGCACTTCTCCCACATAGTTTGGAATTCTAATAAGTTTCCCTTTAATTTGTTATAAGACATGTATGCACCTGTCTTTTCCTTGTGTTCGATATAATCAATCGGTCTGTGAATAATAAAAGGTAAATTTGAAGAGGACAACCTGTATATGCAATATAAACAAAACAATACAATAGATGCTACAAAAAATACATATAGGCACAAAAATAATAGCAAAAGCCAGACAAAACAGGACGCATATAAAAGGACGCAAAAGCTAGGAAAAATGACACGAAATCTAAATAGAAGTAACATAAATGACTCTAAAAGAAACGAGAAAATATTAACACATTTACTTCTAAGACGTAAAAATATAAATACTAATAAAATGTATTAAAAAAATCGCAAAAAATCGCAAAATTCCAAAAAAGGATAATAATAAATTTTGACAATTAAATGTAAGTCCAAATAAAAAAATAGAGTTCCGCTGGACCATCCTGTAGGATTGGTTACGCCTAAAAATAGATTCTGGCATCGCCCCGACTTTACCGATCCAACGAGATCGGCCTTCTCGCGGTGCCTGCAACGGTTCAAAATGTGGAAGAGTCCCGTGGATAAATATTAAATAACAACAAGCCCCGCGGTCTGTGCTACCAGGTAAGGAGCAGCCTGCCATGTGAATATGATCGCCTTTGTTGCCAGGTATTCAAAATTAAAACGCATCTGTAAGAGGCAGAACTTGTTGAAATAATTATTTTATTTTGTGTCTTACCGCTTAGTATTTAATTTATTTCTGTTTATCATCTGTTGGTGTCCAGACTATCTGTTGTACGGAAAACAGATGTTCTATAAAAATTCATTTAGAACAAAATTAAGATCAATATAATTTTACCCTCCTTCTGTAAAATTCTCTCTTTGTGGGTTAGGATCTATTTACACTACGCGATATGCGATATGCGTTTTAATCAAATTATAATTTCTTCAAAACTTCACCCGAAATTTAGTACTTGCGTACACGCAGCTATTGTGAAGCGATTCGATATTTCAATTCCACTTTTCTCACAATATGGGAGAATTCCCCGGATCTCCCAAAATCAACTTCTCAAAGAATACGCCTCAGAGTAAGAGGATTTTCGATGTAATATCCAACGACAAAACGGGACTCAACTATCATCACCTCTCCGTTTCAGTCCTCGCAACATTGTATACTGATACATATTGATGAAGTCTTTCATGTTGTAGAATCCTTTAACAGTTTTTCTGCTCACTCGATTGAGTTCCACAGCACGCAAAATTTGTTCGACAATTCTACGTTTGCGTAAATCTTTCGTCTTCATGAAATGTTCCAATCTTCTCCAAGTCGTCCATACAAAGTCGAAAAATCCGTGTCATAAAATGGCGCCATCGAATACTCTTCTATGGCACTTGTGATAGCCGTGTACCATAATCTTATCATTATATCATTAACCAATTTATAACAAAAAGACTAGTCACCTCATAACAAACGACATTTTTTCTCGACATTCTGCCCAGTAATGCCTCACCTGATAGTGTCTATCTTCCTCATTCTGAACTGTAAGTAATAAATATTCCACATCCTGTGGACTTGCAGAGTAATGTTAGGAGATCTTGAAAAATTCGGTCATTTTTGAGGATTTAAATTTCATAACTCGGGTTGGGAGAGAAGGGGCGAAGAATTCTTAGATTTAAATGAAATGAAATGATGTTAAATGAAAGAAGTAGCCGAAAACAGAAGTCCCTTCCCAATTCGAAAATGACGAACTTTTTAAACTCTGAGATCTGTGCAATTGGAGTGGAGTGGAGTAGGTTCCAAAACGGAGGCTGTCAATTGGGTTTGGAATATTGGATTTAGGACTTGAAGGAATGAAGCGAAATCATTGGAGATTACAAGTGGCAGGCAATTCACATCCACAAATAGAAAAATAGTGGCAAGAGTCCAGGAAATTGAGAATTAAGACCATTGAGTTTGTGTTTAGAAGTTGACTGAAGTAATACAGATTTTTGTTGATTGATAATATACCATCTTGCTTGATCGTCTGGACTGTCAAAGCCTTCAGTATAGTGAGTTCCTAAAACATATTAACGTTTGGGTTGTTTTGTTTCCCTTTTGAACAGAATCCCACTCAATTCTCAGAAATTTTTTGATGAATTTGCAATGGGAAATGAAATTTGAATTTATCAGTACGATCCAGAGTTTAAATTTAGTCCTAGGAGTGCCTAAGATATTCAAACATGGGAAATCTGCTCGAAAGATTATAGGGACTTTTTGGGATGGGGATTGGGATAGCTGAAAGGTAGACAATTGCAAGACCCTCATTAATCGTCAGGCTCATAAGCATTTCTTCCAGATTTTATCATCATTAATTAAAAAAGTGTTTCCAAACAGCAATGCACATTTTATTTATTTTCTTTTTTCTAAATTTATATAAAGTAGCAGTAAAATAAAATCATACTAATGTATCTTTTCAGCTAGTAAATGAGTGGTAAATTTAGTTACTGAAAATGACATCGCTGGCGCAGTTCAAAAAAATAAGACTGATACACTTATGCATAGCAATTTCATTTTTCACATCGGGGCTTATCATTAATTTTCTTCAATGCATTTTGTACCTATGCCTTAAACCTGTCAACAAGCGACTGTTTAGAAAGTTGATGTATTATCTCTGCTACTCGCTCAATAGCCGTAAGTATTATATGCCTGTAAAGAAAAGGTTACACGACCACGAAATGGTAATAAATTTATTGTAGAGTTGGTTTTCATCGCTGATTGGTGGTCAAATTGCAAACTGTATGTGTATATTGACGAAGAAGTTTTGAAGAAATATGTAGGCAAAGAGCATATTATCTTAATGATGAACCACACCTATGAAATTGATTGGCTGATTGGTTGGATATGGTGCGACAAGAGCGGAGTGCTGGGCAATTGTAAGGCCTACGCTAAGAAAGTTATTCAATACATTCCTGTAATTGGATGGTCATGGAAATTTGCTGAATTTATTTTCTTGGAGAGGTCTTACGATAAGGATAGAGAAATTATTGCGAAACAAATCAAAGAAGTTTTTGATTATCCAGATCCGGTTTGGGTATGATAATTTTCTAAAAACCATTTATTGCTCTGCTATGAAAACTTTCCATTTTCAGTTACTCCTAAATGCTGAAGGAACACGTTTTACTCCAAAGAAACATGAAGCTTCTGTGAAATTTGCTAAAGAACGTGGCATGCCAGAACTCAAATATCATCTTATTCCGAGAACAAAAGGCTTTACAGCTAGTTTACCAAGTTTAAGAGGACGTTGCGCAGCTATATATGACATTAATATTTCTTTCAAAAAGGACGATCCTGTTAGTTGTTGATTATGATTGACTCTAATATTCTCATGGCGTGCAATTTGCAGGTTCAGCCAACTATATCTAACTTACTTTTTGGTAATGGAGTAACAGGGTATATGTTTGTTCGGAGACTTCCTGTAGATGATATTCCAGAAAAGGAAGAAAGTGCTGCAGAATGGTTACAAAATGTTTTCAGAGAAAAGGACAAATTACAAGAGAGTTTCCACACACATGGAAATTATTTTGTGTCGTCTGGCTTTAAAGAGGTTCCGTGCTTCCTGCAACAGAGACGTTTAGCACCTTTGCTAAATTTAATTTGTTGGGCTGTCGTCACCTTAACACCCATGCTATACTACCTTACTATTTTATTAGTAAGTGGTAATTTATTCTACTTCTCTCTTGCCGTTGGGATTTTGACAACATGTGAGTACATTTTCTCTCCGAATGTTGGAGAAGTGATAGAACACAACCAAAATACATGTCCAATTTCTTTTCAGTTTATCTTTTGATGCAGAAGTCAATTGGAATGTCGAAAATAAGTAAAGCCTCTGCTTATGGTTCAGAAGCACCACACAAATAGAACGTAGCACAAAGTGATTTTATAATATTTGCTTTCGTTACAAACTTTTCTATTTCTTAGTGTACGATCAAACGATATTATTTCATGATATTTTTCAAATTCAGAAATGTTTTATAAGGTTATATTCTATTTTATGAAAGTGAAAATGGACTACTTACTGCTTGTCTTTAATGGGAATCATAATTTTTGTCCATTGGGTTTATAGTTTCTATTTTTAGAAATTATTTTTGTAAGAGATCTATAGTCTAAGATGAAAGAACAAATTCTGATTTTTGAACATTACAGTTTTGCATTTCTCATTGAGATACAATTGCATAAAAGCTATCGTAGTTTGTAGTTGTCAATCACTAACGATTCTCAACATTTTAATTATTTAAGTCCAACTGCACATAATTATTGTATCCAGTGACTTATTGTCTTCCCAATGTCGAGGCTTTATCACAAATAAAAATTTCATGGTACTAAGCAAAGTAAACAAACCTCTGCATATTCACACATTTTCCATTGCTAAATGCAATCGTTAGATTTCATATTCCCTACAGCAGCTACAGTTACTTCTTTTAGTAAGCAGTATTGAGAAAAATGTTCAAACTTATAAAAATGTGTTCTGAAACTGATGTCGACAATATTTTAGTATTTTGTATTCAATGTCAGAATAGTTTTTGCAATTCCTTCTTTTTTATACAATTAAAATCGACTACTTTCTGAGCAAAGTACTTTTAGGAAACAGGTAAGGAAATGTAAATTGTGAATATATTGTTTTCTCTTGTTTATTGTTGAAATATTATTAAACAGAATATAACACAATGACTAAAATTTATATGTTGTATAAATGAAATAAATGCGAAAGGCCACTCCTATTTTGAATGAACGTGTTATATTAAATTATTTCCTTTGTATTCCTAGATATTGTTAAATTGTTAATTTTTTTTGTTGCAAAAATGTTTGACTAAGCCGGGAAACATCTTTTTGGAATACCTGCCGACTTTTGATGTGTGCGGAAGACTGTCAGATGTTTAGAGCTCCGGAATACACGTGTACACGAACTACAAGTGTACACGTGTATTCAGAAAAATCTCTTTAAAAACATGAACCCGAACTACACGTGTATTGAAAACAAAAACTACACGAACCTTGAAAAGGTTCAAACTTCACGAACCTTGCATTCGAACTACACGAATTTTACTGAGGTTCGCGTAACTCATGTTTTGCATACACTGACTTAGTAAGATTTTTATTTTTACATTCAGTGGGAGGCTGAAAAATACATGATCTTGGAAGATATGATGTGTGAAATAAAAGGGGAAGATGACTACTATGCAGTAGTGTAATAAAAAATACTTGTTGCAGGGTGAGGGGGTGGTGGAAAACGCGGGCGAAGTCTAATAAGGGTTGTATCTCAGGAACCAGAAAAGGTATCGGCACCGATGAGGTCTCAAATGAAAGGGGAAGATGAGTATGTACTCTGAGATAGTTCGACAAGAAGTGATGTTTGCAGGGTGAGGGGGTGGTGAAAAACACAGTTTAAACGTAAAAGGGGAGATATTTCGGGAACTATAGAAGATATCGATATGTGTGTGGTCTCAAACGAAAGGAGGTGATGTGCTCTACACGGTACTAGAATAAAAAATGATATGCCACAAAATATATAAAATATAATTTAACAACAGCTGTGTTTTTTTGCATCTGATCCGGATCATTGAAAATTTTGAATTGAATTGACCCCTAAACTGCGTATAATTAGTTGATATTTTCAGAGTCTGAAAAATTAATCAAATTGCCATGATTTTGAACCGTAGGAAGTGTCAAAATAGAACCTAAAAAATATCGGCTTCATGTTTTGAGGTTTTGAGTTGTTCAACCTCATGGCAATCTGATGAATTTTTTTAGGTTTCAAAATCGCTGATTATTTGCCTGTCTTTAAGAGGTCAACTTAATTCAAAATTTTCAATAATCCGGATCAGATGCAAAAAAACACAGCTAATATACAACTCTTGCCGCAACCTCGTACAAACAATTGCAACGCAAATTTTTAAATATGATACACAAGAAAAAATTAATAAGAAGATACAATGACACTCACCGGCTCAAATTTTCCACTTTAATCAAAGCTGTAACCAGCTTGGAGCTAGCTGAAAAGCTAAAGCTACAATTTTGTGTTGCCGCGCTTGGTTTACATTGGTTCAAAGATCAAGCTGGCTGAAAAGCTGGAATTGTGTTTCTGTCTTAACGCGTGCATGGTGTTGACAAAAAACAAGAAGAAGGCATTTGACAAGTCAACATGTTCTTGTATTTATCCTTTTTATTTGATGAGGCGGGTGGGTTTATTTTCACGTGAATGCAGCACTAGCGTTCAATTAGAGTGTTTTGATCCAAATTAATAGAAGTCGGCAAACACCCAGTTAACTGAAATTGTACTGACGTTAAAAATAAATGAATGTAAGTGTCGAAAATTACTTGGATATAATTTGTGGTCCCTGCCGATTAGTATGGCAGTAGGTTACGGTGAAATCAGGAAAATTGCCGTTAACAACAAAATTTCTCGAATTTATAAAATGTCTCTGTGTTTTCATAACGTTAACAGCATTCATATAAAGTTTTATATTTATTTTGCTCTATTTAGTATCGAATTACAGTAAGAATTATAATTTGTCAACAGGCGCGTGTTAATGATTTTTTTTTAATTTCCAGTTTACAAAAATTAGAAAATCAAGCATCCATTTCGGCAAATTCCTTCAAAATGAAAACATTAACAGCTAAACAAGAAGCGCGATTAGAGAAGAAAAAGAAGAAAATGGCTGCGTTGGCGGAAATAGTGAAACTGAACGACAAGAATCGCAACGTTAGGACGAGTGGTAATAGATCGCATCCCTCTGAAAGTGATGGGACTGGTGAAAATAGTCAAGACCAAAAGGTAGTAATTATTAACTCCGATATGCGATTCGATGATGGAAATATGGAACCTGAAGTAAAGAAATTAAAATTAGGATCTGTTGGAGATTTCCATTATGGGGTCGATCCTGCGCTTTCCAAAGATACCAAAGGGGTAAACAATACGATTGTGAGAAATTTTCGGGAAAATCCCGTCTGCCAGGATGTCTCAGTTGAGGCTGCAAAGGGTAGACTTTCTCTATCAGAGGAACAGTATATGCAAATTAAACGAGAATTGAATGAGAGAAAACGATTTCTACGCCACAACCCGAAAATTCGTTTAAAACAGCTGGGGGAACAAGCTTCTCTTAGTGTAGGAAACGACAGCAGGACACCCATCTTTCTAACAGATATTCAGCATTTGCTTATGGCTGCATTAATTGGCAATGGGTCTCCTTGCTATCCCTCTCGATGGTGTCATCTTGAGAGAGGGAGTAGACTTTCTCATAGTGTAGTCCTTGTTGTAGAGGGCCTATCGCTTTTCCACTTCTTATCCTACGAGACTCAGTTCGAAGAGTCCCGAAGAATCTTCGAATATAAGTTGGAGGTGGTGATGCCTCCGCATAAGGAAGGCAATATAATTGAAGAACTGGTTGCTGTCCCATTAACCAGTAGTCAGAAAGAAGAATTGATCCAAACTTATGGAAGCCTGGAAGCAGCTATAGAAATAAGCAAAGATCCAACCTTGATGGTGAAAACAGTATTTCCTGTAAGCACTATTGAACAGGATTGCTTAGCACATTGCAAAGACTTGCCAAAATGTGACAAGTTCCCCAGAACGCAGCTGTTACTGTCCGCCCTTCAGATGGTAGACGAAGGTTACCCTCTGCCGCTACGAGGTGAACTGGCGCTTAAGTATCAAGACTACGTATTTACGAAGGACCGATACTGTAAAGTGACTGCGGACAGCCCAATGTTCGGTTTGGATTGCGAAATGTGCAGGACAACTACAGGATGCAATGAACTTACAAGGATATCTATAGTGAATGAAAATCTTACACCCGTGTATGAGACTTTGGTCCGGCCCACCAACAAAATTGTGGACTACTTAACGGAATATTCAGGTATTACACCAGAGATGATGTTTAATGTAACGAAAACTTTAGAGGAAGTGCAAAGGGACGTTCGTCATTTACTGCCGTGTGATGCTATCTTAGTAGGTCAATCTCTACATTCCGATCTTCACGCTATGAAGATGATGCATCCGTATGTAATAGACACGAGTGTAATTTTCAATCTAACTGGTGAGAGGAGGAGGAAAGCTAAGCTGCAAACATTGGCCAAGATGTTTTTGGGGGAGATAATCCAGGAGGGAACGGAAGGCCATTGTCCCACTGAAGACAGTCAAGCGAGCTTGAAATTAGCTAAACTGAAGTTGTCAAATGGAGTAGATTTCGGTGATGCTATCCTGAAAGGGCGGAAGCAAGCAAATGAAATATTAAAGAAAAAACAGGAGCAGCCCACAGAAGTTAGAAATAACTTGTTCGGGCATATTTCGAAAAGTGAGAAGCGCACTGCTCTAATAACTAAAAAAGATTTAACAATAGATTTGGAGAAACTTTTTAATAACAAAGTAACAATTATTTCCGAAGGTAAGCCAAAACATGCAAAACCTGAAGCTGGCATAGATTGGTATAAAGTGGAAAGCAATAAGGGCATTATGCACAAAGCACAAGAGGTCGCACGAGAAAACTCTCTAACAATAGCAAATATTAGTATACCTCCACAAAAGTTAGAAACGTCCCCAATACAGAAGACTATTTCTAATGTAGACAAATGGATTAGTAAACAGTGGGATTGCGTGGCACATAATGGATTATTTGTGGTCTTACTTGGTGGGGCACCAGGGTCGTCCAGCGGTGTTGCAATGGTTAAGATTAAGAAAAGTTTTTCGGATGTCGTTTCAGAATCACCCATCACAACGTGATGGTAACTAAAGAAATGATTTTATTCACCGACCGATTTTATAGAGATGATCAACGCTATTTAAACTCGTTATTTGTCTTGTCAATATTTTACTGAATAAATTCATTAATGCTGGCAAATATATTTTATTGTTATCCCTTTCATTTTAAATTTTAACCATTGACGTTGAAATGATAGGGAAAAGGGCAGCAGGTGGGATTGAGGTGCAAAAATTTATTCATTTTTATGTTCTCTTAATGTGCGCGTCTACTTTAAAACGAAGGTGATCTTTCAACCAAATTCGAGGAAGAAGCATTACACTGAGGCGAGACATCCTTTCTGTTGAAAACAAAAGAGAGTAAGAGGGTACTGATTGGCTAACTGCAGCGCATTACATTTAAGAAGTATCCCTCACAACATCATGCTATGGTAATGGATCAATGTAGAAGAATGTGGATTGAACCGGGGTATCTCGCCGAGGTCAGCTGGATACATACAATGGTGGTTAATGTAGTTTGGTGGTCTAAGGCATGCCATATTATCGCTAAGTGACAACTGGATATGGTCCAAAGGATGGCGTGCATAGGGCCACACTTACAGCTGTGCTTATTACTCTTCCGGGGCTACCATCGCCGGATCTATTTGTTAAGAAAATGGCACAATGTCTTAAGGACAGGGTCAAGAGGGTTAGGATAATCAAAAGGTTCCACAAGACTCATATCAGCGACGAATCACCCCCACATAAGGGTCAGGGGGATATTTTTATATTCATGGAAGGGTCTTTGAGTGGCGGCCGGGCAAGTGCAGGGATTTTCTCTGAAGCCTTAAATCTGTCCTGCTATGTTAATCTGGGAAGGTACACTTCGTTTTACTAGGCAAAAATACTGGCTGTGATTTGTGTGTTGGATTACTTAAAAGACGGTCAGGTGCAAGGAGGTAAAATTCTCATTATATTGAATAAACCACTTCTGATCAGATGCATGGAATGTGTACAAAAACTCAATGAGTGTGCCTCAGAGAATAAGATAACACTGCTGGGTTGGAGGCCATATAGGGATCGAAGAGAACGAGAGAGCTGACGTCTTGGCAAAGCAGGAGCTGGCTGTGGAGTTTCAAGATCCAGAACCATATTCCATCATTGGACGAGGAGGCATGGTGAAGGACCTAATGGAGAAATGGGTCATAAAAAAATACCAACACCGGTGGGATAATATGACCACTTGCCGAGGGTCTAAGAAAAGAATTAGGTTGTGTGTGTTTTAACAACTAGGAGAAAAGTTCTAAGGATGGAACGAGGAATATTCAGATTTGATTTCTCTGATGACTGCGCACAGGAGTTTTGGATATCATCTCAAACGGTTTGGGATCTTATATGATAATAGGACAAATTTCGAGGGTATTGATACGGCGAAGCATATTGTATGCGACTGCCCGTCCTTAGTGTGCATGAGGATGGCTGTTATATGCTGCCCTGCGGTTAGCAGTTAGCTTGAAAGTACAAAAAGCGTCTAAGTTAGGACACTGCCTCGGAATACTCAAATGCAGATCAGCTAAAACGACTCTTGACAGAGGGACGAAAAGAATCTAAAGGCAGAGGTATGCTTCCATATCCCTCGAACGATTTTATATATATTATATATGATACCAGGGCCAAATATATTTGCATTAAAATTGATCGAGTCAGTAGGCACCCTATGTAAGCTTTTGATTTAAAATGGTGTTAATAGACCATGAAACAAAGAAATTTCTCCAACCATTATAAGATCTTGTATTCAAATTTTGCACACATTAAAAATTTATAACATTCGAAAAACAACTATTTAAAATTTACAAAATATTAAATGCAACAATATCACTTAACTTTTAAAAGTAATTCAATCGTCCATACCCTCAGATTTACACGTCAATGAGAGGCATTTTTTTCAAGTTTGGTGATACCTCGAACGTACATCCTGTGCTGGATTTTATATCGTCCACGGAGAATCCATCGGCTACTTCAACCAATGTTAGTCCCTTTTTCTTATCTACTTCGAAAACGCCCTTTAATAAAGAACGTTAGTGAACACGCACTTAAATGTGTAACTATTGTATGCTTTTACCTTTTCAGTTATAATCATATGTATACAGTTTCGCCCAGTTAAAGGCAAAGTACACTCCTCTAGTATTTTAGGAGAACCATCACGTGCATTGTGTTCCATAGTAACAATAACTTTAGTACCAGGAGCGGAAACAAGATCCATTGCTCCTCCCATACCTTTTACCATTTTTCCCTGGAAATATTTCTAATGGAATTCGATTGAGAGAAATATATATATGGAAACGTACTGGAATCATCCAATTGGCTAGGTCTCCTGTTCCGGAGACTTCCATTGCTCCAAGAATAGTAAGATCAACATGACCTCCTCGAATCATTGCAAAACTTTCGTCTGATGCAAAGAAAGATGCTCCAGGTACTATTGTAACAGTTTCCTTGCCAGCATTAATCAAATCTGGATCAACCTGGAGAGCATTTGGCTTACTAGTGCAGGCGTTCATTTTATACTAGGACTTACCTCGTCTTTTCTTGGAAAGGGTCCCAAACCTAGTATACCATTCTCAGATTGCAAGAGAACATTGATACCTTTTGGTATATAATTTGAGGATAATACTGGTATTCCTGAAAGAATACTGTGATTATGGGCGAATTTGTTTTATGTAGCATCACTCACCTATTCCTAGATTCACATACATTCCGTCCTTAAATTCTAAGGCCACTCTTCTTGCAATTTTCTCTCTCAACAGTGCTCCGGCACTGTCCTTTGTGGATTCTTTTTTACCTTCTTCCCTTATTTTTAACTTTTCTATTCTTTTAACGTACTTTGAACCTTTGATGATTCTATGAACATATATTCCTGGGACGTGAATCTCATCAGGATTCAAAGCTCCAACAGGGACAATTTCTTCCACTTCAGCAATAGTTACTTTTGCCGCCCTACACATAGGTGCATTAAAATTTCTTGCGGATTTACTAAATACTGAAAAATTGTTCGAATTATTGCTCTATTTATGCGAAATGATTGACTAGTTACCTAAATTTCCACAAGGGTCAGCCTTGTATGCCTTCACTATAGCAAAGTCGCCTGTAATAGCTTCTTCTAAAATATACGGTTTGCCATCGAAGATGTGAGGCTGCCGTGGAGTACTCTTAATTTCGATCTTTCCGTCCTTGGAATATTTTATTGGTGCACCTCCTTCGTGAATAAGTGTACCGTATCCCGTAGGTGTGTAAAATCCTGGAATACCTGTTCATGAAATTGGAAGTGTAAGTGATTCAATGTAATTATTTTCAAAAAAAAAAAAAAGAATTAATACCTGCTCCTCCTGCTCGAATCTTTTCTGCTAATGTACCTTGAGGTGTTAGCTCAATTTCTAACTCTCCGGCAAGGTATTGTCTAACAAGTTCAGAATTCTCGCCAACATAAGACGATATCATTCTCTTAATCTGGTGTTGTCTAATAAGTAATCCGAGTCCAAAGTTATCCACACCTTTTGTTTTTCGAAAGTTATCGAATCATCTTAATTATTAATCAGTAATTTACCTCCATTATTTGAGACAGCTGTAATATTTTTTGTGCCTTTTTCCATTAGTGCTGATATTAAGTTTTCTGGTATACCGCAGCACCCAAAGCCACCAAAGAGAATTTTCGCTCCATCTCGAATATCGTGAATTGTATCTGCGGCATTTTCGAATACTTTTTTAGATCCGGTAACTGCTGTCGAAAATTTACAGCTCAAAATCTACATTGAATCAGAAAATATTTTTGTAAATTAATTTGAATAAATAAAATGCATATTTAATGTTATTTATAATGCAATTTGCATACCAACTTGTCCTATCATCAAGCAGCCACGACTTGTTTTTCTCAGAGTAATTTTAGCGATAAAATGCGCACATAATAGGGCAATAGAGACATAATTTATATGCCTACAGTTCTCTGTGATTTTTAAGAACAAACTCACCTTAAGTTTAGTTGATAAAAGCAAATTTGTTTGCAGTGCCAGTCCTTTTCTGATCAAAAGTGACATCCTTAAAAATTCACTAAAAATTGTCTTATCAACACTTGAACTGATTAGTGGCCGCTTTATATCACCGTCACCGACTAGTTGCTCCTCTTCTATGAATTCACTTACTGCGCGATCAAGAATGCGCAGAGTTTTCACTTGCTGGGCTGGCAGCTTATTCTACTGATCGCAACGGAGACGATCAGGTTTAGAACCCACCTATTCCCTCGTGCCACTCTTGGTATCTCTAGACTTAGACGTCATAAATCAGGCCTTCGACCAGCCTGTACGCAAGTATCTTCTTCGTTAGCGTTGCCAGTGCAGAGTGCTGACGAGAAAGCTATGTAAATTTGAATGTTGTTAAGTTCCATGGAATCCATTTACTTACTAGAATTGTTCAAAAACATCTTCTGTTTGTCGTTTTTTTGTTGGGCATTTAAGATTTGTGTAATATTATACTACGTAAGTATATAGTGGACTTTGCTGGACCCATCATTACGACTAATTATTTATCAAAGTACCAGAGTTTCTAAGTGTCTGAGTCGAAAGCTTTTCAAGGTCATTTTTAAGTGCTGCTAATAAAAACTTTTCGTATAAGTAATACCCCGAGTTTTGGCTTACAACTAGTATTGGTACTGGCATCAGGATAAGGCTTTGAGTAACTACCAATTTGGCTCAACCACTTAAGATGGAATATAATTTTTATCTTAGAAGCGGACTTTACTTCTTCCAGTTTCCAGAAATTCTGCGCTTGTTTTGTGAGTTTATCAAATGCCACAACTCACTTGAGATGGATTAAAGTCACACTAGTATCTTGCATTCCTAATTTCATTTTTTTAACATACAAAAGTGTTAAAAAATGACCTCAGGACCTATTAGGAGATCCGTTATATTAGGTTGATTGTGATGATCTGCTAGTTTCATATTTGTGGGAATTGTCCTGTTGTCCAAGATGAAATGTTTCCATAATCTGTTGGCTGCCGGCTTGTTGTTTTAAACTTACATTAAACCTCGATGAACCAAGGGGTGGTCTTGCGTTTTTCATTTTTTAAAGTAATTTTATTCTGTAGTTTTTTTAAAGATATTGTTTAAGCTCACAGCGCGGAGTGCGCTGGCATAAAGCCGTGCTATGTTTTGCGGCTTGGTAAGCTCTCTTACCAAGAGCTACTGCTGTCGGCCCCGATGGGGCTAGTTCCTTCGCTTCTATTGGATTTCCCCCCTCCCCTCCTCCTAACAAAAAAGTTTCTTCTCCGAAACCGAACCGAAATTTAAATTGTCGAAAAATTATCGTCCTCGGCTGACATAAGTATCTATGACCTGGTATATATATTTCCTCTGGCATATCTAGGTCTTATTAAGCTACTCATATCTCTTATCCCAGTTCCATGCGCTGTATTTTTTGTGCTAACTGTTAGAATCGTTAAAAATAAATGCTTTAAAATTTTATTTATTTATTTGGTGGGTTCAGTGCAGGTGGACAGGGATCGGGATATCATAGTAGCTTTAGCAGGTAAAAGTTGGATATTGGGGATAGGAGTTGTTGGGAAGCTACTAATTTTAGAAGTTCCGGTAGAGGGAGGGGAGGGGAGGGGGATTTCGAAATTAAAGAAAGCGGCTGTTTTGAGCATTGCATTAGAATATGTCAGTGTTGAATTCTGACCTTGCAAAAAAGTGACAAACCAGAGGCATAGAAAGTGTTAAAATATTTTGGAAAGTGTATTTTGGAAGTATTACTTTGAATACATTGAGAAAATTTTTCGACTTATATTTTGACAATTACCTGAATTTTATAAATATATCTATGTATCTCAATGTTTAATAATATCTTAATTTTATTAACATAATTCAACAAAAACAATTCAGTGAATAGTGAAATCTCGTTTTACTATGTTATTTTTGTAGTGTAGGTGGAGCAAAATATTTTCAGAATTAATAATATTCCGATTATTTTGCAAAATAGCAAAAAGTGCTGAAAGTGGTGTTGCAATGCCAGACCTATCTGATGCAATATTTGTCGCTCATCGATATTAATTGAGTTTAATTTTCATTCTTACAACTACAGCCTTCATTGTTATTAATTTGGTCGTTCATATAAAGTTCATATTTCATATGTGAGTACTTCTAGAATGACGGACGTAACAATCGTAAGCACTTCTTTTCAAAAGCTTGGAAGGATTAAAGTGAGAGTACTTCAATTCGATTTCTCCAGGTAAATGTTGTAACCAAATATTTAGCTATATGAAAATAAATTATCATTATTTTAACAAATAAAAAATGGAAGTAAATTTCTGAGCGTCGAGCTACATTTTAAAGCTGCCAATTGCTCAGGTCTGACACTCTTTTTTAAAATTTATTATTTGTTTAAATCATAAAACACAGCAAATCCGGTAGCGGTTGCTATGAAAAATAGTTACCTACCTAACACCGAAATCAGAAAAAATTTTGGTTGTTGGAATTCACGATTAGTGGCGGCACCGGACTACACCGAGTTAGAAAAGAATATGCAGACAGAATCGGATCCGATGTAGTGGCTACAAAAAGATACGAAAGAGACAGATTCGGATGTGCTGTGCATACCGGGGCGTAGAAAAGAATTCACCATAAGAAAAATAGATTACGGACGTAACAATTCTATGAGGAAATTTTCTGAACAATCCAAATCTAATGTTAGAGCAGGATAATTATATTGAGTATTGTGGATAGGTAAAACACTTGTGAACTGGTCTTAGACATATTTTCTTTTATTAAATTAACTGTTTTCCGTCACTTGATAATTAAGAATAGAATGTAGAAAATTTAAGTTAAATGTCTTTTTTAAATAATATGCCTGATAAATTCTATATAGGTCCTTGATTTAGCAGTAATTGCAAGTTTTGTATGTTCCTCATCAAGAAATAGGCAGTGATGACAGCTTTTTTATACTAGGTACTTTTTTCTTTCTTCACGCCTTGTGGGTAATCGTTTTAAATTCAATTTTTTTTCTTTTTTTTCAAACCCGAAATGTAAAATTGCTGCATATAACGAAGTGGTAATACACTGTGTTTTCGAATTTCACAATTTTTGTTGACTTTTTTTCGGAAATTCCCATATAACATGTTCAAATTTAATTCATACTTTGTCATTTTAATTTAGCATTTGATCAAAATAAATTAATGCTAAACCAAATTGAATTAATGATTTTAGAAATTTCAAATATTGCTAATACAAATAAATTTAATATTTGATTAAATAAAATTAATGTTTACGCATAG
>QYTT01078016.1:0-14949 GCA_006980735.1 Dasypogon diadema | reverse complement strand
TCAATCTTGTATATAAAGCCGAACATCTTCTATAGTTGAAGCCAGTCTTCGGAGTTAGTTGGATAAAGTAAAATTAAACTACAATGAAAGTATTTATTGTGCTACTTGTCGGAGTTACTTTCGTTCAAATGGTTTTATCGAACGGTATACCAAATTTCGGTTCCTATCCTAACACACAGCAACAGGGACTTAATACATCGCCGCAGAGACTTAATACACAGTCGCAGGGACTTAATACACAGTCGCAGGGACTTAATACACAGATGCAGGGATTTAATATGCAGCCGCAAGGACCTAACACACAGTCACTCGGACCTATACCAATACCATCCAATATACTCGATGGTGTGCAAACAGCTGGGGCTGCCGTCGGAAACGTAGTACAAGAAGGAATCAATGCTGCATCATTATTAGGACAGTCTGCTGCAAATGCATCAGGTGCAGCATTACAAGCCGCCCAAGATTTCCTCAATCAACCGAGTCAGTTAGCAGCACAGAATATCTTCACTCAGCTTACAAAGTTGGCACAAACTGTGGTATCGAATTTTAATGGAATTTTTAATCGTCTCACAAATATGGCCAATACCCAATTTCCCCTATCTATTATACCCATAGATTCGATTAGGGCAATCTTTAATAATATTCAGTCGTTCATTAATACATTTCTCCAAGTGTCATTCCAAAACATTCGGAACACCATTCGGACCAACTTCCAATTATTCCTAATCCAATCAAGTGACTTACAGCAACAGGCTAAAGATCTGCAGGCTAATTTAAAAGATTCGACGAACGAAGAAAAAGTACAGACAATGATCCAAGAATGGGTAGACAATAGCAATGAAGAAACAGGAAAATGTGGAAATGCTTCAACGCAGGCAATCGAAGGCGTTTACGACTTTGTCCAAGGTTCTGTTAATGAAAGTCTAGATTTGGTCCAAGAAGGACTTAATACTTTTGAGGATTGCTCTAAAGTAAATATATTTTTCCCTCCGACAATTATAAACTGTGTAGACAGGGGTGTAAAATTGGTAGTTAAATCATTGGATTTATTTACAAACAGACTTGCTCCGTTTCAAAATACAATGATTTCGGCAGGTGTGAATACTTTCGTCAACTGGACCTGTATTGCAAGTAGTCGACTTTCTATTGACCTTAATAGAGCCAAACTTCAGGCCGAACTTTCGACTTTAAAATAGTTTTATTTTTCAATGTTATTATTTTGGTAAGTGAAGTGTTAATATTTGTGTAGGCTGCAAAATCCCATTTCCTCATTTATTTTAAAACTAGTGAGTTAGTTATGTTTGTATCAATATATTCATATATGTTAAAATATAAATTAAATTCATACAAACAAGTGGATTTTTATTATCCTTCTACTTTGTTTCCTTACCAGATTTTGGTACAACAATTGTATAAAAGATTTGTTGCTGCTAACGCAATTAGGACTCCCTTCAAACCTTAAATTCAACCATTTTTTGATTCTGATCAATCCACGTAACCGAGACAGAGAATGATATTATGTATCATATTAACTAAAATAATACAAGAAAAGGTGGAGATAGTAGAAACTGTATTATTTTATTAATTGGAGGCTAAAAATGTCGATGACTGAGTGGATTACGTGGTGGCTTATAATTCAGAATGTTCCATATTAACTTAATCGAGATCATTGATAGACGCTTTTTTGCTAACTAATCTAATCAAAATATTATTATAAAAGTCCTGGGGTAAACTGCAGCACAACACAATAAAACTGCTTAGCCGAGGAAAAAGTGACCAAGGCCAAAGTGGAACAACATTCTCTAAGGACCGTGCGGTTAATGAAATGCTTAGCCGGTGTTCTGCCACAGCTGAGTACTATTTCCTTAGCTATTATTGGGGCCAAGTTTAAGTTAGGTTAGCTTAAAGTTGCGAACCACTCAGACCATAGAATCAGCCTCACTAAAGCCTAGAAACTGATTCGTTGTAATACGACCTAACATGAAACCGCACCTTAAAGAGTTCTTAAAGAAATTAAAGATAGGGGAGAGACTAAAACCATCCACAAGATTGGAGAAATCTAGCCATATCACCGAACTTCTTGTCTGCTAGTTCCCCCAGTGAGCTGAAGAAGTAATCACATAGAATGCTCTTCCGGGGTATTCGCAGAGAAAGTATTTAATACTCCGAACCTCCCCTTCTGTCCAATCAGCTTAAGCAGAAAACGTTGAAAGAATCATCTGTACGCTTCGCATGCCGTTCTCTTGGGTTAACCACAGTGGTCTTGTCGTTAAGCTGTCGATCTCCCTTTTTGCTGATTATAGATGTATGTCTATGGATCTGTCCACTAATGTGTGGTCATATTCGAGTCAATTACTTTACTAGCAGCTTAAGTATCAATGTAGATCTCGATATTTCCATTACTTTGTATATCAGAAGTTGCCACTAGCCCCTCTCTTATCCTCTGTGATGCTGTTCAGAAGGCTCTCAGTCAGGCTTTCTCAGTCTTAGGACACTCCATTTCTATAGTCGGTATTAATGTATATATTATAAAAAAAATGTTTATTGTGTTAATATTAGATTTAAGATTTAATGTTAGGTTTGAGATTTTTGGGAACTACTTCTCACGTATAAACGGATTTTCATTCCTCGAGCTTGGTCGAGACAGAACTAGATTTATTCAGAATATCACAAGTACTTATATACTATGTTACAATTTCTAGTACGAATTACAAGCTAAATGAAAAATGTAAAACTTTACAAATGTTGCGAAAAGTGTTGCCACAGATTTATTATTTTTTTCCTCTCCTTCTCTACTTTATTTTTAATTTTATTATGTTAATAAATTTGTTTTAATAATACTTAAGTACATTTAAGGATAGCCTTTGTACTTCTTTTTCGAATAAAAGTTTTAAAGTGTACTTCCTCAATATTTTTGGAGATGGTCTTGGAAGGTAAAGATGAATCAAGTTTTCCCCCATAATAAATCATTTTTGCTCTACGAACGGCAGTTGTGGATTTGTTTCGTTATCTTTTAAAGTTAATATGTAATTCAACAGGTAGATATCTCTTCCAAGAAAGATAAGCATAGTCCCTTTGAAAAATTATATCACGGATCTCTTTATTCAACCATGAATAATGAGCTCATACTACAAAAATTGATTCGAGAATGAACTCTTGAATTTAATTTGCATATTTGGGCAGGAGCAGGACGCACTGCATTGTCCAAAACGAGGCTTTCAAGCTAATTGGCGATGAGATGATTATTTCTAAAATAGATTTTTTTTAAGCACAGTAGCAATGTTGCATGCCTTACGTTCTTTTATCGCTATTGCTACTTTCATGGGCATTATGCCAACGAAATCTCTGGTCTGATTCCTTGTAAGTCAATCTCTGCGCATGATACTCGCCTATCGAGCCATCTTCACTCTTTCCCCCTGTAGACACAATTGATTAGAACCGAGAACCCTCTTCTTTGACAGAACAATACGAATGTGAAACATACTACGATCCTCTGTTTTCCCCCAGGACTATAGGCTGAAACTGTTCAAACTGAACAATCAGTGCACCGACACCTTCATGCAATATCTTAATTCCGTACCTCCCTCTCCTACTTCTCTCTTCACCATCACTTAACATATTCATTAAAAATCCCTTAATTTATTCGTAAAGCAAGATAAATTTGGAACCAGCGTTTTTCTGGACACAAAAGCAAACTTTTCATACAATAATTATTATATTCCCTATTTTTTTTTTAACTAAATCTACTAGAAAGAGACAATGTTTATTAAATTCCATAGGAAAAAGAGTACAAAAGGCAATCATACATTCGTAAACCTAATGAATCCTTGAGCTAAATTGACTGTCATCTGGATTAGAAGATGTTTTAAGGTGACACAAAAATTCATTACCTGTAAGAATTACTATTCCTTGATAACAATGTAAAGTGTTAATGAAATCTTTTTTACAGCTGGTTAAGGAGCAAGGTTTCCACAGACTAACCTTGTAATTAACTTCTTCCAAGCGTTATTCATTATTCTTTACTTCTTCCAAACGTTTTTTTGTTTTCTTAACATAAAATATTAGACTTTAGCCAAGGCATGTGTCTCATGTCATACAGTATTTCGGCAAATTTCACACTTGTACAAAGTTATTTAGAGTTAATGAAGTTAATTAGTGATCTCTGCTAGACAACAATGAAAATAAATGTCTGCAAAACCGAAGTAAATAACAATCTCATTGCACAGTTGATAAGACTTATAATTCGAACGAAAATGTGTATTTTCAAACTGAGTGAATTGTAGCAAAAACAAATAAACAACTAGTGTTAAAATTCATTGAAACAATGAAAACAACATAACAACCTTCTCGGTTTCAGATATAAAGCAGAACAGTATCTTCAACTGAAATTATTGTTTGGAACGAGTTTATGAACGTAACATTTATCACAATGAAAGTATTTTTCGTGCTGCTGGTTGCAGGAATATCAATTCAAACCGTGTTAGCGCAGATTGAATTCTTTGGTGTTAATCCATTTGGTAATATGCAGACAGTATTTGGTAATGTATTGAAAGGAGCTCAGGATTTTGGTAATAAATTATTTGGCGATTCAAATGCTACTGCAAATCTAACAGGTGCAGTATTATCAGCCTTCCAAAATTTCGGCAATCAAACAAGTCAGATAGATACAATGAATATCCTCACTCAACTCGGAAATCTTGGTGCTAATTTTTTAGGAAAATCTGCAGATACTTTTAACCAACTTCAAAATATGCCCAGCAATCAGTTTTTATCTAGTGCATTTTTAGACTCATTCAAACAAATTTTAGGTGATATTCAGTCGCAAACTAATAGTTCTCTGATAAATATAATCGAAGGCGTTAAAACCACCATGGGAATCTATCTCCAATTATTTTTGAACAACACAAATGAAATACAAAATTGTGCAAGTGATTCGACCAAGTTAATCCAAGGTGCTTACGAATCCTTCCAGGACTTGTTCAATAGCACTTTAAATTTCGGACAACAAGTACTTAATACTTTTATGGAATGCTCTAATGAAACTACACCTGTGAATGAAAGAGCCACTAACTGTGTAAATGGCATGTCGCAAATATTACTTACAGGAACAAATTTCTACAGTGAGAAAATTTGTCCTTTTCAAGGAAAACTAACTTCGACGGGTGTAAATTCATTTGTCAACTGGACTTGTGTTAACGAAATTAACAAATCCCAAGTTTCGCCTTCAACATAATTTATTCCTGATTTTTTTTTATTATTTTACCTGCTCACTTTTTTTTAAGCTAACATTTTTATAATGTATAATTTTAATTCAGTCATATAATATGTTATTTCTGGAGTAGTATATCCATGCTAAATATATATATACAATTCGTATAAAGTATTGGGCTTTTATTTATCCCTCTACCTTGTTTTTATTTTCTAGCCAACCCTTATTGCAACGATTATGTAAACGGCACGAGAACATTAGGGCGTAATAAAAGAATTGTCGTAGCGTACATACTCGCTTTTAATTCTATTAGTTTCAGAAATTCCCATATTTAACTATATTTTTAATTTAAATCTTTAGTTGTTTTTTAGTTCTTTTCGATCATAATATGTTTTTGTAATACTAGATAAAAGAAGGCAAATTTTAAAACAAAATTTAATTAAAAAAACATACATAAATTGAAAGAAATATTCTTTTAAAACTTGTCCTTCTCAATGCCTTCAATTCACTCGACATCATGTTTCTACTTGAGAAAAATCATTATTTTCATAAGAAAATTGGCTCAAAAATTCATTTTTTCAAATGTAAATGCTAGAAATTTTGCAGAGATAGGAGGAGAGGAGCAACCAAGCATTTAGTTAAAAAGTAGTAGTGTTTAATATTAAATCATCCATCAATAACGTTCACCTACGGATAACAAAATACAGGGTGACCAATGAAAATACACCCAAAACTTTAAACGTCTCGAAATTAATCCACCCTCCGATGTAATTTTTTACACATCTTGACGTGACCTATGATCTGATGAAGCGTGCACTTTACTACTTAAAACCCTGCAATTATTATTGGTTATTGTAAAGCCAAAGATTAGTATACAATGCCATATTGATATTTAAGCAAGTAACAACATAAATAAAATTCAATTGTACTTGAGAGTAAATGAAATTATTTAGCTCTGAAAAAACTGTGACTACTTTTAAAGAAGGTCCAAGTACCAAAATTGAGAAACCCAAGAATTTTTATTACTGGAATGAGTGAGGAATATGAGAATTACGATTATAAGTGTCTAAATTCTAAATTCGCGCTTTATCAGCTTGTTTTTAATTACAAGCATAAATTTTATATGGGAGCAGAAATAAATTTACCAAAACCCATATGAGGAACAATTTCTAAATTTTCGTAAGTTGAAAAAATTGAAAAGAACACTTGATGAAACTGAAGTTTTTCAATTTTGATTTTTTAAATTTGAGTTCCACCAATAAACTAAACTAATTTAAATACAAAAACTTTCATTACAACAATTTGTTATGAGAGTTGGCTCCATATTGGCGACGTCTGATTTTAGTATGACAAATAAAAAAGAGTTACGTGGGGCCAAATCTTGTCGAAGCCGCATTCCTCAACAGCAGCCTTTGAAATAGTAACAGTGTGTATGCGCGTATTGTCGTGTAAGAACAGTACTTTTCGGGACAGTTTTCCTCTCCTTTTCTCCACAATGGCTGTACGCAACTTTCGTAAAAGTTCAGCATAATATGTGGCATTTACAACAGTATTACGTTCTTTGAAGTCCAACAGCAGAATACCTTTAGTATCCCAAAAAACTGTTGCCATGATCTTTCTGGTTTTTTGTGTGATCTTCGCTTTTTCGCCACTGGTTGTCCACTGAATCCCTTTTGAACAAAGCATCATGGTAAAGAACCATAGTTTTATCCTATGTCACAATCCTATGGGGTACCATGTCTACGTCGTCTTTCAAAAACTTCAAAAATTGCTGCCAGATGCACTGAGGAAAGAATTTGTGATATCCATATTGGGCTGATTTTTGTGATAGCCAAATGCTCATGGAGAATCCGAGGGACACTTGTTTTCGATATATTGGTTTCTTCTGCGACTTCTCTGGTCTTTAGCCGCTGATCCGTTAGAACAACTTTCGCCACTAAATCCACGTTATCCTGCGTGACTACCGCTGTTGGCCTCCACAGCATGGAGCATCTTCAATTGACTCCTGTGCCCAGCGAAAGAGTTTTGACCAATGTTTAGCCATCACGGTATTAAATTTTTGACATTTTTACTTTTCTAGGCAAGATCACTTTTCTTTTCGAATCACTATTTCAAACTATTTGTCCCGACAGGGGATTTTATACCCTTAAAATTTATCTCTTCTAATATCATACTTATATCCTTGTCTTTGCTAGAAAAATTAAGAAGTGATATACCTTAGATACCGCTGTTTTATTTATGATAGTAATGAAAAGAATCTCGTATACATCAGCCAACAGTGAATTAGGATTTTTTTTATTTAACACGTTGACTGCCGTGCCAGTCACCGGTGACCGGCATTTAAAAACTCTCTCACGACAAAAGCATTTTAACACGGATTTCTCTCAAGAAAGCTGGGCACAAAGAAGTAAGCTGTCAGAATGACTTATAACCACAGAAAGGAATAAAAGCTATATAGACCACATGCGCAATTGCTACGATGTATAATGAGTATCTGGAACTTTCCAAACCACCCTCGTAACATAAGAAAGCTCTCTTACTAACAAAATGAACTTAAATTAAATCAAGCTGTGGAAGGAAAGAGTTGTAAAACGGTTAAGATCCAGCTAGCGTCGCCATATGGTGAAACTTGAAATGCACATAAATTTTCTCAACTCTACAGTCAAATGATGATTTACTGACACCATTAGTAGCACTGCGTGACTATTATTATTCCTTTGGATGTTTCCCCACAAAGAAACATTGTCATTTTCAAGCTAGAGCCCGGAAGCTGATATTAATATAACTCTTAATGGATGGGTCACGTAGATTTACTTTTTTTTCCTAAGACAGGCCACGTATATTTACGGCGATTACACTTTTGAGGTAGGTATCCTCGTCTATTTGTTTCTATTTAATTGCACTCTCTTCAGTTCATTAATATGATAATTTATAGAAAGTTAAAACCAAACGTACACATAATGCACGATAAACTCTTAAACATGATGGCGATTCCGATGAATCTGTTCATCATGGCCAAA
This sequence comes from Dasypogon diadema, assembly GCA_006980735.1. NCBI lineage: Eukaryota > Metazoa > Arthropoda > Insecta > Diptera > Asilidae > Dasypogon > Dasypogon diadema. Next base: position 6,720 of record QYTT01078016.1, on the reverse strand, counting down.
TTCAATCCACAGGAAAAGGATCCATCGGGTAGATTATCTAAAAATACTTTTTTCGGCGAATTTTTAGGAAAGGAAAAAATTTTCCTTTTACGCAGCGCCGGTCCCCGAGGTTCGATACTGAAATTTCCATTTACGTTGCACTGATCCCTAGGGACCGGCAGTAAAACATTAAAGAAATAACGAAATAATATTTAAAAACAAGCACATACAGCCAGCCCCCCTATAATTAATTCGTACCGCGTTATACGAAAACCAAGTTACCAGATGTACCGGAAAGTCCTTACCGGTTTTCTTAACAGAAAAACGAAAAATGGATTTATTTCGAAAATCCAAAACGTAAAAAATCGTGGTTATCGCCTGGCCAAGCTGCCCCATCGACTCCAAGACCCACTCGCTTCGGAAAAAAGACAACGCTCTGTGTTTGGTGGGACCAGGGTGGTGTGGTATATTATGAACTTCTGAAACCTGATGAAACAATTAATACTGATCGCTGCACACAACAAATAATCAATTTTAACCTTGCGCTGGTCGAATAACGTCCAGAATGGGCTCGAAGACACGGTAAAGTGATTTTGTTGCATGATAATGCAACGTCACACACAGCAAAACTGGTGAAAAACGCATTGAAATCGCTTGGATGGGACTTATTATCGCATCGGCCTTACTCTCCAGACCTGGTCCCGTCCGATTATCACCTTTTCGCATCAATAGCACACGCGTTGGCTGAGCAGCATTTTGTAAATTTCGAAGAAGTAAAAAAATTGATCGATGAATGGTTTGGCTCAAAGGACAAACAGTTTTTTTGGGATGGCATTCTTAAACTGCCAGAAAGATGGACAAAGTGTGTAGAGTCGAATGGCCTATACTTTGAATAAATAACTTTTTCCATTTTCTTAAAAATTATGTGTTTTTACATAAAAAAAAACCGATAAAGACTTCCCTGTATACCTGGTATATGAAAACCACGTTATAAAAGACTCAGAATTAAGGCAAACCAGTTTAATTCGTATCAGATTATATGGAAACCGCGTTAAATGAAGTTTAGAGGCCCTCTGGTTTGAAATTGTTATTTTTGGAAATTTAAATATTTTATGACATAGCAAATAAAAAGCGTCTTAGATTAATAGGAGTAACACGCTTTAAAAGGGTTAATGGAATGGTTAATGGTCATAGTCAAAAAGGACGAAAAAAGTGCTATTCGGAATACGCAGGTTTTCCAAATTAGGACTTCGAAAAAACAGTAATTTTTCACCTCCAGGACGAGTATCGTGTTATAGGAGGGTTTACTGTTTTTTTAATGGATTTTATTGAAGCATAAATGGAAAGTTAAATAAAATTAGCACCGCAGTGAACGTGTTGAAAAATGTCCGTAAACTCGGAAAGACAGAGAACAAATCACCCGTCCGTTAAATGATAATAAATCACAAATTTGGTAATATATATGATAATTTTCCTTAGTATCCTGGGCTTTGTTGCCTCGCTGCAACATCAATAATCAAATCTTTATATAAATTTCCTGATTTACTGGTATGATTCTGAATGGATCGGTTAATACAGTGACTATTATTATGAATCAGCTACTAGTGATTAATTTTTAGCAGCTAAAATCAAATTAAATATTTGGCTACAGAGGAAGCTAACAGGCAACACAACCACTCCAGTTGTAATTAAATTATTCCAAATGACAACCTAATTCCATTCAATAGATCTCAATAAGCGTCCGCAAAGAAATCTTCCAAAGAAAATTCTGCAAACTAATTACAACTAAAATTGAAATCCAATTGAAAACCAATTTTCTCATAATATTACAAAGCCTGAACAGAATTAACAAAAGGCAAATTTGATGAAGTCTTTTTAAAACGATCCAAGATTTCCTCATCTATCTGTAGATCCTTTGAAATGGCAAGAGGCTCTCATTCCCGACAGTGAATCCATCATATCGGCTGACAAGACACTACATCATGTTGTGTAAGCTTTTAAGCTCTAAGAAAATGAAATAATTTCAAAGGAGCTAGCTCATCCCCGTGTATTCTAAGAAAAGCAATCTGAAATCCCAATCTCTTCCAGACAATTTTTATAGTACATAACGTAGGTAGCGTAGGAAAACACATATTAGCAGGGAATTGTTAACTGCAACAACTAAACGAAGGAGACAGGTTGCAGTCATCAAAGAGATATGAATTTTAAGGAAGACGACATAGCATCAATTTACCACTGAAAGTTCACAACAGAAATCTATGAACATTCTTAAGGATATGCTCCAGGATATATAAGATGATATTAATTCCACTTGGGCATATTAATATCCATTGTCGACAGTAAACACATAAACCCGCATGCCGGTCGGAAGCACATCTGGAACAACCCATGTAGGAGAAAATTGGCTCTAAAGCCTGAATGCAGTGCTAAATGTCTAAGAACCAAGAGATAATCTTGCTGGCTATCCCCTTCCCGATCAGCACGTTGTATTCCTTGCTGCACTACTACTATGTAGCTGATGTTATTATGCATGCCATTCTGCGTTACATACTAGGTACTAGGTGTGAGGAGGAATTCAACTCAGAAGCCCCGTGTAATTGGATTTGTGGCCACACTGAAAATTGCCATAATGAAATTCTCTGGCGGAATATTTTGAATTTTTTTTTTTTGAACTCACTACGAGAAGTGAAAATACGAAACTTATTATAAAGTACGTTGCTGTTCAAGCATGTCGCTATAAAACAGGGACCGCACATGTGCCCAAGGGGAAGCTGGTTTAATAAGCTAAATTCACACGCTTATAGAGTGTAGTGTACAGTATTCAGGTAACTATGCAGATATTATCTGAAACAATGAGCTCGGTAGCCCATATTGAATTTTCTAACGTATTATTAACTGAGGTGGAAACAATCTACACGACTTTACTCTGTAGAGAGTTTAATTGTACGGAATGAATGTGATTTATAAATTAATCAGAAATTAGACGGCACTTAGATCTTTTGTTGGACTATTACTGCACTAATGTGAATCGAAAAGTTATTTGGTTGTGTTTCATTGTAACTGATTATACCCTAAGAAGAATAACTAACTAGAAAAACATTACATTTAATAACAATTAATAGTAGAGTAGTGACAAATAGTCTTTCCTAAGAAAAAAATATTTTGTTTGTTTGTTTGTTTGTTAAAGGAGCAGGACGATGACAATAGGTCAAACAGGTCAATAGATAGGCCCATTGCTCATCCACATAATTGGAGAGAAATCCTGAAGTACGAACGGGTACTATCGGCGGTCCGACAACACGGCCTACCTAGTAAAATCTAGAATACGCTCTCATCCTTCTCGCCTACTTCATGCAGTTCATAAAGGAAGTAATATTCCAAGTGTTTATATGTCTTTGACAGGAGTGACGGGCAATTTCTTCTCTGCAACCCCTACAGTCAGTGTCGTTTGGAAATCCGATTCTGTGTTGGTGTGGTTTCAAGAAGCTTTGTCCCTTAAGAATGAACACTAGCATTATTAAAGATGTATTTAGTGGGAGAATTTTTGATTTCAAGATAGGTCATCAAATGAAGTTCTCGCAACCAAAGAGAGGAAATTTGTGATCACATTCAGAACGCCTTACACACTGAACAAAACTGATGTCTGATGTGCCTATGGGTCAACTGGGAAAGACAATAACAGTTCCCTTCAACAAAAGAAGAAAACTCAGGGAGAACCACTATAGAATACTCAGAGGAAGTCAAATATCTTGGCTTGATCTGTGACTTGCCTGGAACCACCAATTAAACAAGAAATGAAACTATAATTGGTTAGGCCAATTAGGCCTAGATATTGAGGAGAAAAGAATGTATAATAAGTATATAGTGAATAGTGTTGAATTCTGACATATTCGCAACTGACCTTCACATCTACAGATCGTCATACTGCCGAAAAAGCATTAAAAAATATATAATTATAAATTAATATGATGTGGATTGGTTTCTGAAGAATACTCCGATTAGTGAATTAAAATAATTGCATAATCATTTAATAAGTTCAACGTGCGCCTCTTCTTCAGGTGCTTTTAAAAGAATTAACACTTTGAGTGCGGCGTGAGCCCCAGGAGACTGAAATTTAAAATCTCTCTCAGTAGAAATGCATTTACGTAATTCTCCCACGAAAGTTGTTATGCTACTTGCAGCACGCAACGTGTTAATAGAACCTTTTCACTCCTCTTTGAGAGTAATTAAGGCCAACATAGTGGTTAATTGCAACTTTTTGTGTCATAGAACTTTTCTCTCAAATGGTTTTTCCGAAAATTTATAATCACTAACTATAGATTCAAGGGGTTATTTGACCTTGAGGTGGCCCTTGTATATCGATTTAGCCCCTAAATGAAAAATATATTTGAAGGTTAACTTTCACGCTCTCTCCATTTCCCGTATCAAAAATAGAATATTACATTAAAAATATTAAAAATTAAAATTTAGCCTGTACCAAGCAGAAGGTCACTATCAAATTTTTCCTTTGTTGTGTTTCAGCTTCCGTCCACAGAATATTTCCCCGAGACCTTTACTTTTCGAGATATTCCGCCGCTCCTTTACATTTTCTGTACTTTATATGTTATACAGACATTTGTGAAAAAGACATAGCGTAAATATTTTTATGTGAAACAATTTTTTGGAACACAAAAATTACTACCAATTTTTGTTAGCACTGGAAAGGTGGATCTTCATTTAATAAACAAGAAATTAAAATTTTTATATGGCAACCCGTCCGACTTGGCTCATTTTTTACCAGGATGTTTAAATTTTACCAGAGTATTGGTATGTGGAATTTAATCTATCTACCTCGAAGCATTTTTATTTTAGAGGAAAAAAACGATTTTTACTTGATATGGTTAAAGGTTTCATGTGTCGGCCCTATAAAGGAGTGTCCAAATTGGCCCACTTTCATATTTAGTCTTCAAGTTGCAACGAGCGTTTAAAAAGCGTTCTTGAGATAACGCATGGACAGACAGACCCACAGCAAGACTATTACTGGCAATGTAGTTTATTACCGTGCAAAATGAATATTTTTATGCGTTGCAAACATTTGCTCATAGCTTTAATACCCTACCTCTGGTCTGGTCTGGACTTAAAAAATTTTAAGTAAGAGCAACCCTTTCCAAAGACAAGAAATTGCAATTTAGAAAATAATTGTGAAGGAGTGATTTTAGAGAAGGTCATCCTATAGGATCGATTAGATATTGTTGGAACACACCTTTCTGTATCACCCTGTGATAAAGATGATATATTGATTCGAAAAATCGTACTACCTCATAATAACTCACAGATTCATTCTTCACAAATCACGCAGCAAATCACCAGTGAATTCGATTGGAAGCTTCTATCTCACCTACCCTGTAGCAAACACATAGCTCCTTCAAATTACCCCTTCCTTCAATCAATGCAACATTTCTAAATTAGTAAAAACTTGAAACTTTTGATAATGGGCAACATAGTATCGACCAGTCGTTTTTTTTTGCTCTAAAAAACCCGAGTGATTTAAAAAACCTGGTTTCTAGAAAAAAAGATGTCGTAAACCATTACAATAATTATATTAACTAACATTTATTGCTCTGCTTGTGATGTATCTTTAAATTTTACCTATAAAAGTGGTAGAATTTTGGAACGACCTAATATTAAGTTGATATTTTAAAAACTGTAATTTAATTTAGTTAGCTTAATTTTTGTATAGCTTTTAATTTAACTTTAATAATTTTCAACCCACACATATTCTATACCTAACAGTAAAAAAGAAATATTAACATAATTTTTGCAATATGTTATCCCATACAATTTTTATCGTTACCATTTTACAAAAAGTTTTAAAATCCGTCCTGTTTATCTTATATAAATATTATTTATATTATTAATTTGTTTTACGTCTTGAGAGCATCTATACGAGGACCTTTTGCCACCAAATCTGACAATTTTGAGACGGAATTCTTATTCTTGAAGATTCTCTTGGATGGTGCTTTTCTCAGCGGAGTCAGTACGTTTTGACAGTATTGTCATTGTTGGTGATTTTAATATAAATTTTCAGAAATTTGGTATACACAAAAAAGATCTCCTTGACGAATTTCACTTTGTGGGCCTGGATGTTGTCTGTAATGACAGTCAAACATGTTTTTCTAGGGCTGCTGTTTCTCTCTTAGATTTTTTTGTTATTGACAGCTCTGCTAAGATGGGAATGAGACCGTATCATCTGATTCCAATAAATTAACTGATCATCATCATCACCTTATATCATTTGTCAGGTTAAAAATTTTACATTAAAATCTCGTTCCGCTTATCCTGTGCTGTGTGTCGCATTAAATGGCAAATTGTAGCTGACTCGCTTTACTTTATGTGAATGATGTGTACATGATGTTATTTGTACTTTCAGGTCTATTAAAGCTGATGCCATGGGTTTGGACTTGATGGATATTTTTAACCATATCTTAACTACGTCCAGTATCTACTATAGAGTATCAGGATAGTACCTGGGGAATTACAAAGGTGTTTCCAGTTTCAAAGAAACTGTCTACTGCATGTCAGCTTTCTAATTTTAGACTCATTCTTCCATTTGTTTTCAAATTCCTAGAAAAGCTCATCTGCCAACAAATAAACGACTCTTTGAACAAACATAACTTAATTTGTCGAGTCAGAATATGGTTTTCGTAAGAAACATAATAACATGACTGCCTTACTGAGGTTGTTGAAAGACATACAGAGCGG
>QYTT01078015.1:0-12038 GCA_006980735.1 Dasypogon diadema | reverse complement strand
TATTACTATTCTTACTCCAGGGATTTTGGTGGTTCTGTGAAATTACTAAAGGAACTTTTCTTAACTTAAGTTGACTTTAAATTCATCAACAAGTATAAATTAGTCTACGGAAACTTGGAAGTCAAACTTTTAATCGTTCCAATTATTGTTCGAGCGAAAACTTCCCTTCGCTTCAAATCAACGATTAAAAGGCGCTTGGGAACTAGTGCAGTACTTTATCTAATATGTTGGAACCACACCACGCCCCTTTCTTTGCTTTTCGTAGAAACTTTGGCATTCTGAAATGAGCACTTTTAACTAATATATTACCGAAGAAAACCATTTAAAGGACCTCTGAATACCCGGGGCAATCTCATCAAGGAGTGCCCTAGCCATAACCATTTAAAATGGCATAACTGTGGGCGAACTTGTGGGCCTAAATAAGTTAGGAATTGATTAAAATTTCATAATGGAATGTCACGTGCAACATAGCTCCCAGTAATGGTTCAGATTTAGCCCAGAGATGGCTGGAGATTCCTCCGATTTGCATTCAAATTGAAATTCAAGGAAAAGCTCTGATTTCCATTTGGCGCGAATAATGAAATTGCTCCCGTTTTTCCCTGTGCACTCTCCTTGAACGGAGGTTTAATCACACGGTTCAGAAGAAATAAGCTTGATACGTTTTTTTTTGTATTTTATCTTATGCTTGTGTTGAATATAATTTGTCGGAGAAATTTGAGGACTGTTTCAGTTTGAATGGACACACTTCACTGAAGATTGATTTATATATGCCATTTAACATGGATGGTAATATTTAAGTAAAAAAAAACAAATCATCTAAAAATATTGTCTGGGAGTTTCTTATTTTTATTTTTATATTTTGAGAAGCATGAATTTCGCAATGCTTGTAAGGAGATTCTTTTACCATTGACATCATTCTGTTTTTATTTGAAAAGTTTTTTTTTTGTTTTTCTTTTGCCTTGGTGAAATTTCACTGTTTGTATTTTATATCTTTTCATATACATGAAATTGACTATACATACACTAGTTGGACAGACAGAGGGCTTTAGTCCACCCAATGGAACCGTCTTACATTTATTATTGGACATACACATCATAGATATATTTTTTTGAAGTAAGTTAAAAGTTTGGAAGGCATCGATTTTAAGATTTTGGATATTGTCACCATGTATGTGGAGTCTGTATACATAAATTTTGGGTAAGGTTTGTCAAGTGTTATATTGCTGCCGTGGTTACCAAATGCCGTTCAAGACAAGAAAGAAAACGTGTAAGTTGAGCTGAATAAAGATTCTCCGAAAAATAAACCCCTGCATCCGTTATATAAAGCAATTTTAAAGAAGCTGCCAGCGTCATTATGCAACACTTACAAATAGGGATACGATAACAGATGAAGAGTATCGATACCCTACTCATTTGATATATCGAAAGAAAAGCATCAAATAAGTAGTTTTACTAAAAGTATCGGTATCGATTCAACTGTATCGCAATAAATTAGACTATTTTGAAGAACTTTATTAATTTTAAAAATATATTACATATGGTGTTTTTATGTGTGAAAATGATACATATTAGCTTTTTACAAAAACAGACTATTTCTTCCTATAGAAAATTATTAAATTTATGGAAAAAATACCATCTTTCATGTTGTTCGATTCAGACTTTTAGAGGCTCCATTCTTCTAACAAGCAATCACTCAAAACCAACAATTTCTGGATTCTTTTGCCTGTTAGACGACTTCTGCTTTTCTTTGGCGCGAAATCCGAAATACAAACAGTGTAAATTGACGATATACACTGTGCATTTACATTGAAATTTTGACTTGGGAACAGGAGTATAAACATAAATATTCGATACTTCTATTCGATACCGAGGGGAAACTATCGATATTAGCAAAAGTATCGAAAGCGCGGTATCGAAATAATTTTTACAGGTATCGAAACAAAAATACTAATATGAGTAAAGTATCGGTTTCGATACCGAAACCCTACTTACAAACTGTGCCCCGTGACAATATGTTCTATATCTGCACAACTTGGTGTACGCCTGTGTGGTAAAAATACTGCAATTTTTCTACCCCGCAGGTATTATTATAATAATATCTTCAGCAGATTCGGCACTTTCCTCAAGAATCGGCCAGTATTTTGTTTACCTCTGATGCTTTTAACAGTCACCCTAGTTTACCCCCAATAAAAACAACAAATTTTTAGAATTATTTTGTCCAGTTGGTTTACACATTCTAAATTACTTCTCATTATAAGTTTGCATGTGTTTAATTATTTATGATAATTCTCTAGGTGAAAGCTGTTTTTGGTAAAGAATTTCTTCAAGCTTGAATAAGTGTGAGCTCTATTCAAGTAGCTTACACGTTTAAAATTATACTATACTAGCTTCTGCCCGTGACTTCGGCCGCATGGACTTCAGAATTGGGTCCACAGAGAAATGAAAAATGTGTGAGTAATAAAAAATTTAATAGGAAAAAAATTTCACTCCTCATATCGCTTGCGTTGCAATAGAAAAAAAATAGCTGCAGTGACGGGTGAAATTTTTGGTTGCGCTTTTGCCAGGACTGTCAAACAAAATTAAATTCGGATTACGCGTCCAGGGGCAAAACGAAATTAAAACGATAAAAAATCTATGAATTTGATTGTTTGCCATACCTTAACTCCATTTTGGGCATTATGCATATTAATTTTAATTTTATATTCTCAATTTTATTTCGCTTGTCATCCTTCCTTTTACCTATGGTGTGGTATACCCTAGTTTCACCATCCGTGACAATATAATAAAAAACATTTTCCCCTTCGGATCATCCATCTAGCGTCCTATGTGTGGCATAATCGCAGAATTCATTTGAAACAGGATTTTCGATAATGGAGAATATCACTGTGTCGTGATCTAAAAAGAAAATTTTCGGAAATATTTTATAAAGAAAATAAAAAATTCAAATTTTGGATTTTTTATAATAATTGATGGACTTCGCTTAAATACTTTAAATTGCATCATTTTCGAAAACATGCGTCAAGTTGCAGCACATTTTTTAATATTTTACAAGTTTTGAAATACAAAAATTAATAGATATTTGGTAGCAACTCTCAGGACCCTTAATAACAAAATAAATGTCCTTGTTTGGACTGTCCCCAATTTGTCAACCTTTCAACAAAACTATTAATCTTCTCTTAGGACACTAATCGATTTTTAAAACTGCTGCCACTGTTTCCCTATCAATTTCCAATTAACGAAATTATCCCCTGTCGGATTTACTTCAGCGAAACTATAAACGGAAATAGTAGCTAGTCTTGACAGTCTGATGAGGGGCGCCAGAACAGAAGGGATGACTTTCCGTTGTCACTTACCTCTAATTAATTGCCCATTGAGTTGTAACGGTCTCTAATGATTAATTAATTAACATTCAATGGCGAAATTGAATGGTTATTGCGGGATTAAAGCAATTTTTGTTTATTCGCACCATGGGCGGTTGAACAGAAAATATTAGAGCGGAAGTAAAAAATTACTTATTATACTAATTTCCGTTCTACAAAGTGTTTCAAATTTTTTATGTTAAACAATCTTTTAGGTGGTTAGAAAGAAAACATCATAACATCATAGCTCAAAAATCTTTTACATGCATAAGTCGATTAAAATTCCTGGAGCAGCTTAATTTACCAGGCAACAAATAGCAAGCAAACTCGCGAACTACGCCCTTGTAGTCCTTTGTTATATATCCTCAGGTGATGTTTACAATGGAGAAATCGATTTTGTGTTTAAGAGGTAAATACACCCTCCATAGACCCATTCTTATTCATTTTAATCAGCAGCGTGTACTGTGTTTCAAATTTCCATTTTAAGTTCTCAACTTGACTGTTATTTTGTGCGTTGAAATTTGCCTCTTGGCGGTGCTCCAATTTAAACAAAATCTCCCAATAGGATGTCAAACTACCTCTAAAATTACCTTTTAATTTGCAAGACAATTTCCTTCTTTAATTATCCACAATTAGGTGTCGGCGTGAACATTCAATCTTTTCGCAGCATTTAAAATGTAAAGAAGTTAAAACTTTTACGTTTTCTCATTGCTGTTACTTTGGATTCAGAAAAACAACGATAAAATGTGTTGTATAAAGTTATGATAAGTTTTTAAAACTTGGCATATTTTTAGTAAATGGTTTATTATGTTCAAATGTGCGCTAAAAGTGTAAATTATTTTTCGAATTGCTGAAAGTTTTAGAAAGTTTAATTCCACAAATTATTAAAACTAAGGCTCGTTTAATTTTCTAAGATAATCATGAAATAATAAAGCAGGCATTTTTTAACAATGTTATTTCACTGTTGTTGGAATTAGAGGCTTCATTTAGTAATAATAACACCAATTCTACTTAGCGGGCAGTGAACCATTGGATGGCAGGATTACTGTTTTTCCGTCTTCATTGCCCAACAAGTCGTTGATGCAGTCGATATAGCACCAGTTCTGTTTCCTATGCGATAGACGTCCTGATGATACTCAGTGATATAGTACGTACTCCACAGGCTTGTTCTTGGCATATTTATTCTGTACTGGAATGCTTTTCAGATTCCATTAAAATATTGACTGTATTTTGCTAAATGTAGCAGAACAGCCCAATTTTCGTGTCTTACACTTAGGGCACGTATCTTTTTTCCACTCAAAACACTCTGAACGCTTCGAGCATAGATTTTCCGTAACAATATTCATTATCGAGAGCACTGCGAACCCTCAAAAATTTTCTAGCAAAAGCTCTCATTTTCCCCTCCTGTCAGATTTGCAAGTTTTCTGATTTTGTTTTTTAGGATGAGTGGAATCTGGCAGAGAAATGACAGCTATCAACTGATATAAAAGAATTTATGTGATGTGTTTTGGTTACATTCTGAGTGGTAGAGAAATAATTATAATTAAATTGTATCTAGAGTAATGAAATAGTAATAACAAAAATTATTCAAGTGAGTGAAAAGTGATATGAACGACAATTAATCGAATGAAATCGTGGGACATGCAGAATGCTGCAGGAAAAGCCAGAAAAGCGTATGTTTAAAATCCCTACCACCAAAGTAATTACTTCGTTTGACATTTGCTGCCAGATTTTCAACCATGCAGAGCTATTATTACTGCTCAGAATGCTCAAAGTAACCTGAGATAGACCTCCGAGCCTTCAGAGTATTCCGTCAGTATTGCCAATTGAGCGAGCGCAAATCAATGCTAATCTGTCTGTCAACATAATGTACGAGGGTAAACAATGGACGAAATTTTCACAATTTTTTTCAGATCCACTTTAAAATCAACACCAACTTATTTTATTGATAGTGTAGGTGTACATCAAAATTTGAAGTTTCGCAAGCGTAACCAACTTAAATATAAAAACTTTCTTGGAGTGTTTAGTGCACCTTAATGCGTTTCTTTTTTCCAGAGCACTCTGAACGTTCTAAGAGATCTTCTCAATCTATCATCTTCATTTCTAACTGATCGGTTTTTACATTATTTTTTCTCCATTTTAAGAAAAAAGTATATTTGAAGGTACACAAAATATACTCTGGAGCTGTACAGATAAAGAGATTCTATTTTTTTATTATAGGATAATTTCATTCAAAATTTTGCCAGTCACAGTTCCAGCCATGTTCGGTGTGAGCGCCTCTTACAACGTTGCTATGCTGAAATCACGTTAACTTGGATTTCCATGTATACATTTAAAGTGTGTTTCAATATGCCCCAGGGAAGTCAACTTGGTTCTCCAATTTTTATTCTATACCTTGATAATAGTGTGCTTCTAAAATTGCCTGTTTGTCAGAACAGTACTTGAATACTTATTTCAGATCTGGGCCTTTTTCTACACTATCCACATAGGACGTATAGAGTCTGTTCAGTGCAAATACATCCCAGATCTTAGATCTCTTTGGAGTGTCCCTATGAATTTTTCACTTTATCAGTTAAATCAATGAAAGCTTAATATTTATCTTTGAAGTACTTTAACATATAGAGAAAAATTTTCCCTGTGATAATCAATAAAATTAAGCATACTGATGCAATTACGTTAATTCATTTATTTAATTTCTCAATTAAAGAAATAAAAAAAAAATAACAAATACAAAAATTCTTTTATTTTGCCGTCGCTGTGAAGAATCCTCCTTACCACCCCTCCTATAATATTGCTGAAAATCCAAAATCTTGGGAAGCATTGTTTGCGACTGATTGCCTTAAGCTGAACACCCATAACAAAGTTCTTATAGAGTTCACAAAGGCTAAGGAAGGAATTCATTACGCTGTTTGCAGACTTCATTTCTTATCAGCTTCACGGATAAGACGACAGCCGTCAGTATCGCAGAAAAAACCGACATAGCAACAAATTACTTCATGTTCGTCAGATACGTCAGAGACAAGATCCAGATGTAAATTGTCATGCAAATTAATGTTACAGGAACAGGCGTGCAAACATAATCAGCGCTGAAGGAAAAGAAAAACGGCACCATAGCGAAACACGAGCAATCTCCCTTCTTTTGTTCCTTTGACATGTTCAATTCTTTTTGCGTAAATTGTGCAAAAGAAATTTTCCCAAGCCTGGCGGGGTTGTTACCTGCACAGCCTACGAAAGTCGTAGATAAAGTGATAGGAAGCACAGGTGGGACTAGCTTCTTCAATGATATTAGGTATACAGGAAAGAGATATTTCTTTGTATTCTTTGCTGGTTTGTTATACTTAAGTAAGCTAGGGATTTCTCGCTTTTCCATTGGATGAAAGAAACCTTTAAGACTTAAAGCGTATCAAAGAAATTGTAATTTATTCCAATTGAAAAGGCGTTTCTAAATATGCAAGCAAAGTATCTAGCAGGAAACAACCATATAGATATAGATGATAGTTATCATTTTCGGGAGCAGATAGTGGTTACAATCTGGTAATTTCTTTCAAGATATTTCACTGTAGAGAACGGTATAAAAATAAACTTTCAAATCTTAAAATTAAATTCAATCTTTAAAGCGTAGTGTAACTTATTTTACATATGCAAAAGGGGTAAAACCCCGTGGATTACGTGAGGTAAAGTGAAGGATTACAACTTTGCGCACATTGGCAACGAGACCACTACCTTTAAAATCGAACTTCTGCAACATGGGTGCAGTGTTTTCATATTTTAGTGAAAATTCTCTTCGGATGTTTTGTAGAACAATATCTACACGTATAATATTTTATTGAGCCGCTTTCATTATGTTATAAAAAAATTAAAAATTTGTAATTAATTTCACACACTGGACGCAGTGAGTCTTCCTGAAAAACTCATTATAACAGCTTAGAACTTTTGAAATCTGGAAGAGGGTGAGTTAAGAGTTAGCTTTTTTGTAAATTTTTCATTCGTTTTTTAGCCCTGATTATGTGACAAATCTCCATTTTACCTATAGGATCATCTTGTTGGTAAAAAGTCAGACAACACTGGTGGTTGTTCGAGATAATTGGCCCATAGTATGTCTTACTTCCGGTATAAGACGGCTGAAAGGATTTTTGTTTTATACTCTAGCTGAAAAGCAGTTTGAAGCTGCTATTGATAAAATGGCAGGTCTACAGATTGGTGTAAATGCTACTAGAGCGTTCGTGAACAATAGGCCCGTAGGAAATAACAAGGTCAACAAGAGGAGATACCAGAACGCAATAATTCATCGGAGACGCGAGACTTACTATTCCAAACGTGAAATGCACTTGTTATATTACAACTTTCTTCGGGTTCCCAGCCAAATCCGACTAAAATACCGACTAAAATCCTTCAGACACCGAGGACATATATCGGTTGATCATTATAACGGATACAATTCCAATAAACCAATGTGATTGTGCACTCAAGTGCAAAAACCTTATTCGCGCAATGTGAGTCTGTGTGCGTAAGAAATGTGTACAATTTAATGATGAAAATTCAAATAGTTTATTCACGTGTTTATGATTAACAGTGATAAGATAATAAAAAGTGTCATGGAGTGTGAAGGAAGGGAAGCCATTACCCAATAGATTCCGCAAGTAATTCTTAGTAAGCAGAACTACTTCTGACTTTATTTACATGGAGATCTCATGGGTGGTAATTAATTGCCTCTATTTTCCATTACCCAGAACTGGTTCAGCCATTGATTAATTGGAAGTAGTTTTTTATAAAATCACTATTAACTGATTTTTGCTTTAATTAGTGTTTTGTTTTCCTTTTGTACTGACCTATCAAAACGATGAAAACTCAAATTTTCATAGGAAAATACACACAAAATCTCTTCTGAAAGAGATATGCCATTACTTCCTGCATTACCTTTTTTTAGAAGGTAAAGAATTATAGAACTAGTTATTTGTACGGAAAAATTTGAATAGATTGTAACCATTTAATGAATTTTCCATTCATGATGGAAGTAGTTTCCTTCGGAGTTGATTACCATTTTCGCTGCTGGGATACATCCTGGGAATGGGGTGTTCGGACGCTATACACCTTTGATGGACGGATAATTCTGGAGAGCGACAGATGTAAAAACGTCTATGATCGGCCAAAAATACTATTTAAATCTCTAATATAAAGTGAATAATTCTTCACAAATACAAAAAGCAAAATCTTCAGTGGTTATTTTATTAGTAACGTCGAAATATAATAAACTTTGACTAAAATTAGCTTTCTAGTAAAATACATGCTTAGAAAGTCAATTTTAAGAATTTTATGAATTGGGTTCGATTAACCGGAATCCGGAAAAGACATATCTTTCTATTGAAACCTCCCCTTTTTAAGTTCATTATGATTACATTTCATTGTCACTTACAATTTAATTGTAGGTTTTAAGTGGCATCGAATGGAAGGCCTGCTGGTTTTAAGGAACACAGCGGTTTTTTTTTCAATTCAGGATATCTTTCACTTTATCTTTCTTCGCATTTAACTGCCCTTGTAAAGTATGTCACAAACAACTCAAGATTTTACTGGGCTGTTTTCAGTGCAACTGACAAGGTACAAGAAAAAAATATTTTTCCCCTCTTGGAAAATGTAATTTTCTGAGAAGAGTTTTCTTGTCATCGCTGTGGATATGGGCACAACTCAGCTTCTTGCTCTTGTTCAAAATTATTCCTATTGTCAGTCGCAGAATTTTTCCTGAACACCCTGTTTATGGTTGTGCTCATTTCAAATTGAACTGAAAGATGTTCTCGAGTGTAGCAAGTTCCCAATTTAATATGTCAGCCAATGGGGTAGGAAATTGTTTTTTTTCATTTTGCGTGCTATACGTGAATTGTTAAAATGGAACTGATGGCTATAATGAACTGGGAGATGTTCTTATTTTCAAAATAAAATAGGACCTTTTGAATGCTATTTCACACATAAGTACGTAGAGTACACAAATTTTTTAATAGACATTTTAACACTGAATGAATGTGGCGTGTTTATCATGTTCACCGAATTTATTCTGCATTTAAGAAGCACACTTTTAAAATGCCTTTTGTGCACCTTGCGTAATTTTGTGGAAATAAGAGATTGGTCCGCTGTCGTTATTTAGTATCGTTATTTTGTTTTTTAGCTATCAATAAGCTTTCCCAAGCATTAAGTTCGTTGACTTTGTTCACAGAAATTTCCAATTTTAAATTACATATTCCCACATTGTTATAATTTTCTTCTAAAATGTGCAATGCAATAGCTGATCTCAGCGGCTGGTTATTTTTGCATGATTGATCTTTTTTTGGTCGACCTTTTTGTTTGTCCTATATCTTTCCTTTCACAGTCACAACATTTTATAGTGTATATCCCTGACTTTTCCTTTTCTTCTGTTTTGACCTTGATGTTATTTAATATAACTTTCAAGTGCCTATTATTTTTATACACTACATTTTATTTGCTTAAAAAATTTTTCAACTTTCTGCGTTAAAAGTTTTTCAAATGCTAAACGGATTTTCTTTGCATCTTTATTTTTTATGTTTTTAAGGTCGTTTTCTCTGAACTCATTTAATTTTCTTATGTTTATAATATTGTTATATTCCTTTATATGGTCGCATGCATTA
Organism: Dasypogon diadema; assembly: GCA_006980735.1. Classification (NCBI taxonomy): domain Eukaryota; kingdom Metazoa; phylum Arthropoda; class Insecta; order Diptera; family Asilidae; genus Dasypogon; species Dasypogon diadema. Next base: position 2,044 of record QYTT01078015.1, on the reverse strand, counting down.
TTGTAAATTTTAGCCAGGCACTAAACAAGCAACTTTTTGTTATAGGTATGGCCACAAAACAATTTATAGTAGCCAGGGTGTCAGCTTAGTGTGCAAGTTACCGCCAGGATGCCCTCCCTGTTAATGTTAATTTCCCCCTCTGTACACTCGAAATTTAACCTCCAAGGGAAGTTGGTTACATTTCCCCCTGTAATTGCATATTTTTTGCAAAATACGCATATTTGATATAATTTACAAGGGAGGAAAGAAGTAATGAATAAACGAAGTTATTAAATAAAATTTTCGTTAAAAGTAAAAATTTTGTTATTTAAAACCCTGATTTATTTCCTTCTTTTGCAATTTTTCACTTCTTTTGACATTTCCTTATTTGTATCAGCAATCACACTGACAACGTTATTATGGCAGGCTGTTGGTATCCAATATTCTATGTCGATAATTCGCACTCTTGTTACTTATAAAAAGAAAAGAAATATTAAAATAATAAAGTCAAGTAGCCGATCTTAGAGCAGGATATGTTTTTTTTCTTTTATAGAAGCGAAATAAAATTTTGGTTACAGCATGATACCCAGCAAGAGTAGTAGTGCTAGGCACTTCTCTTTGATAGATAAAGAGATAGATGACCTTAAAAGTCCCCGCATCGCTATGAGATAGGCGAGAACTTTTATATTATTAATCAGTTCTAATCGGTTGTTTCAGAATTAAATCAGAAAATAATTTCCTTCTTCTTATATCACTAGGAATGAGAGGTTCAAAGTAGTAATTCTTTACAATCATCGCTAGATTGCTCAAACATTAAGTAAATTTATTTTCACCGAAGCAGAATGGCAATCTTAGAGGGCTGCAAGCAACAGAAAGATACATTTGTGGTAGAATCTGGATCCGGTAAGACATAACCTAATATCCACGGTTGGTCGCGCTCAGAAACTCATGTAGGTAGATCCCAAATTCTGCGTGATTGTATTTTCTTTGTTTTAATGTTTCTAAAACATTATTTGGATACCTTAGGCTGAAATCTATTTAACAATCCTGGCTGAGTAACAAACATATAAAATAAATTAAATTTATTTGATGTGGCAGAGGTCTACAACACTAAAAACGACCTATGTTACGTTAGTTGTGTTTTCACCTTGTATCAAAATATTCTTCGATACACGATAAATAATTAGTTTCAATAAATTCGAAAGTTAAGATTTCATGCTTTCTGAACGTGTCCTTTTCTGATTCAAATGTCGTCTGCAGCCTAAATATCGGAAGTAGATATTGCCCATTCGGACTATGCCAGACAGGAATAGATTGCATCCACTAACACACTAAAAACTTTCAAAGTCCGAATAAAAACTTTTTTTCTTGAGAACATATAGTGAGAAAAGTGGCCACAAAGGCAAAAAACACCAATTACAAGTGTAGGATATTTAAAACAAATAAAAGGAATGGTTCAAACACAAGACAATAGCAGCGGCTCACATGTATGACCATTTTATGCAATGAATTCAGTTTACTTGTTCTTGCTGAGGGATTGAAAGGAGCAGTAGATTTTAGTATGTGGCTCGTTGGAGTTAACGTCCTTAGCGAAATAGTCCTGTCGATATGAATACGATTGCTGTTTCATTCGGCTTTGGCATTTCTATTATTACAAAAGAATTTCTGATACAAGAAAGTTCGACTAAGATGGATGAGTTGAGTAAAAATGGCTACTCAATCTATCCCAAATTTCAGTATCAAATATCGATATATTTTCGGGCCATATATCGCAACAGCGATACTTTCCGGATATGATGAAAATGTCGCCATATCGTATCGAAATTTTGCCACACACAAGTCCTATAGTTGTTCGTCTATATAAATTCTACAATATTTTGAAAATATACTTAAATCAGAACAATACATTTCCAATTACTTTTTAAAGTTCCCTGATCCATTCCAAAAATCCGCTGTCTCCAATTCATTTGTATGTTAACCACTGCATTAGGAAAGTCAATAAACGAAAATTTCTTCCTTTTTTGTTATTTTCCGCTCTGTCATCCTAATTACCATAAAATTTTTT
>QYTT01078007.1:0-22557 GCA_006980735.1 Dasypogon diadema | reverse complement strand
CTTTCCCAAACTTGTGAGCAGAAATATTATCAAAGTTTCGATTTTTATAGGGAAGGGCTGGTGTCTGCATGTGCTGCAAGTGTCGTTATCCATATCTGGGACAATCCTTAAGGGCAAGCAAAACAATTCCATCTCGTAAAAGAGAAAAAGCATGTTAGAAAAATTGTCCAACAGAAGCTTAAAATGTAAAACACCCGCTCAGGCATTTTCCTTCACCAACGCTCATTGATTTTTCTTCAAATGAAAATGCAATAGTGTTTTTCGGCATGTTACACAAGATAAAACCATCTTCGATTCATGTGGTAGCTATTTTAGGGGACGGAATTTTTCGGTAGTATGAGACAGCCAGTACCAAACAGATAATGTTGCATTTGGCTGCTTATAACATGCTTCTGTTAAGCTTTTACGATTTTTCTCAGTTCTCAAGGATTATTCGCACAGATTTCTTGCGCTTTTATGGCTCACCAGAGACCTGTATATGCCAACAAAACTCTTTGCTTTTCTGTTTAGTGTATATGTGCATTTATCCTCTATCCATGTGTTAAAGCCCGAGGTTTAGAAGCATCCGGAGATATTTTTCTTTTGTAAGATAAACTTTTGCCAACTGTCGGGTACTTTTTTTAAGATTTTTTCTCGTTTTTTTGTAACTTTGGAAGGAGAGCTACCAAGAAAATTTACTTTAGATTTCCGGAAACGAAATGGCAGCCGGACAAAATAATTGAGTTGAAATGAAATTGGAATTTTATGGGATGCACGTAGTTATACAAGTAATTAAGTAGTTTTTTTTGTGGTTCACTGTGCTTGGAAAAGCTATATTTATTTGAAAATTAAAAAGAAAACTTATGTTTCTTTCAACAGTATGGGGAACTTTCGTAATGTTTGTGTGTAATGTCTGAGAAGAAAAATTTGAAATTTTTTTAGTCGACTTGTGTTTCATTGCGTTAGTACTCCAGCTCACACGTCTACAGATTCGGACAATTATTGTTTTTTTTTCAAATACAAAGTATCTATGAGACTGGAAATTTTTAACTTGACAAATATTACCAGTAAGCCATAATTTTCGCATGAATTTTTCGTTTTTTGTAAATAACTATTCATTGCTTTTGTAACAGTTTTGATGGGTTTTCTATTCTTTTGTGCAATGCTTTGAGCATTGGGCACAGCTGGTGCTGACATTGCAATCATTTCAAATCATGGTGACCTTTTTACTCGTCACAAACAACAAGCAGAACTTAATGTGCGTATATTCAACCTTCCTTCCATAGGGGATTTTTGTACCAAAGTGGAACCAGAAGCAATAGTCTTAGGAATGGGAACTGGAAATGGGAACGAATTGCCAGCTTTGTTTATTCTAATTGACAATTTTTCAGCATACCCTCGGGCTACAGGTGGTGTTTCCGTCGGTATCGTTTCTGGTTCCCAGTCTTATTGGGAAAAAAAAATTTGGACAGAATGACTTCCACGGCGTCATTGATTTTATTAAATTCTGCATGTCAGTTATTTTTGCATTAGTAAATAAATTTATTTGTGACAAGGGAACCTGCAACCACTTTTATTACGACAATCGTGACAGGAAAGGGATAATTCACATCGTATTATATAAAGCTCTACTTTGAAAGTGTCTTTTAATAATAAATCATACTAGCGAACGCTTCTACAAAGGGAAAAGCTGCCTTAATTCTAACACCCAAACTCATTTACATGTGTGACAATTTTCCTTACAAAAGCGTCCAACAGTGCTTAAGAGATTTCGTCTAATAAGGAAAGGTATTACAACAAACCGGAGAATATCCAGAGACTGTTGTTTACTGTGTTTTACTTAAAATTGCCAAAACCTTCAGTAATTAAATGGTTCTCAACTGAGCATGACTCTCCTTCATCCACACCGGATAGGTGTACACGGATAGGTGTACAATAATTAACCCTTTAGTGCAGAGTACACACATAAATTATTCCTATCACGACATATATCCCCAGCTCGTGCCAAGATCCAGAACGGAATAATTGAAGTAAATATTTCCACATGAGGACAAATACACAAAATTCAAGTTAGTAATGTTTACGTGAGTGAAACGTAGGTACACCTCAGCCACACCTAACGCATAGGCTACATGGTAACGAATTTATGTTTACAGGTATATATACCGGATTATAGTAGCTTCCTAATGATAACGTTCTTGGATGAGAGTAAATTTCTTCTTCTTAGGCATATTCAAATCTTATTCTCCAAGAGAACTTGTAATGGAGCTTTCTTGTTAACTTAAATGAAAATAACAAAATTTGAATAAAAGGCAGGTAATTAGAGGTAACTGGGGGAGTGCCGAAAATAATTAAGGTCTTTATGTCAGGTGCACTTTATGCCATCTCCCTCTGGTTGGTATTCTTCACGCGCGGCTACATTGCGTGAATTAAGAATGCGTGCCGTTCATAGTTAATGAATTTTTTTTCTTCAAGTGGCGCAGTCTTGTGCGCTTTTTAGTCTTAGCATGTTCAAAACATGCACTCATTGCGACAACAGCGGAATTAATTAACGAGACGACTTTCCTGAGGTATTTGTGGAAAATAGAAAATGTACGGAGTGAATGCATTTTAATTCTACTTAACCTGGAAAAGAGATTTTCTTTTTCTTTGCAATTTTTTTTAAATTAGTCCCATTATAATCAGAATGCATATAGTATTCTTTTAGGTTTTGAATAAATATCTGAGAGTTGGTGATTTTTTTTTGTTCCTATTAGAGCTTCTATTCTTCAGAAATGATTGGAGAATCTCGGTCACAAACTATAATTTTCCCTTCATATGCCTAACTTCTTCCCATTTTTTTAAGAGTGCATCATGTTCGGATTCAAAAAATCAGGTTCTGGTTCAAACTATGTCTTGCCAATAATTCAAAATATCGCTGTGGTATCAGTCAATCTGTAATATTGTCTATTTCTGATATGCTAGTTCACCGAAGGTGAGGATTAAAGTTCAATACTAACTCCAACTTTTATCAACGATTAAACTCGTTTTAAAGTATCCCAATACTGGATATTTTTAACTCCCACCTGCAACTTATAAAAGGAATTTGATTTGCAATGTCCGGATTTTAAAATTGAACAAAAACCATACGAATTCGAATTTGAAGAAAATTTTGCTTTCTGAAATTATGATACGTATGTTATGATAAATATGTAGTTAGACAACCTATGTCTGCTAAGCTCAAATTATCTCACCATTTTCTTCTAAAGTATGTTAAAGTCTTCAGTTCTAATCATTTAATCTCATTATTTTCGACGCACTGGGATCCCACAAGACTCTATTTTTGGACCCGCTCTATTTCCCTTTTTCATAAATTGATTCATTTTCTTTATCACTCATATCTATAGCCGAACTGATAAAAATACAACTCATTATTAATCTGCAGGTGTTCGATCAATTCCAATAAGTGATTTATTTTGGGTAGGAATGGTTGAGACAATTATGGTGACGAGAGACGTTGAGACAATTCTACTGGAATTTTGCAGAGTTCATTTCAGAATAAAAATTGTGGATCAATATCTAATAATAGAGAGTATTGACAAATTTTCCTACGAAAAATAAACTTGACAATATCTTTTTTGGAACAGAACGACTCATATTATCCTAAATATTTTTGATACCGTCTCCTTTATTTTCATTTGGACTGAAAGTATGTCTAATATAAATGCCCTGTATTTGTTCTTTGCATATTTTGCGTATTCATACATCCGCTGAACTAACGAACTAACTCTATAAATATTCCTCGCCATCTGACATACCTAATACTCTTTGCAATACCCCTATCAAAGAATCCTTTTGCTTATAAGCAAAAAACCGATGATCTCAAATATCTTATACCTTGAAATATTGGAATAACGTTAGTGGTCTTTAATTCTTTTTGCCTATTAATTCACCCTCCTTTTTATACTAGAAAAAAAGTAAAAATGATTTGTTTTCCCGTCACACTTGCTAATGGTTGAAAATCCAAGAATAATTTTCCGTAATTTTAATTATTGTAATTTTTCGCTGTCGGGAAAAGTCAAACTGAAATGCGAGGAAAATTTACATGTAATATTTTTTTTAATATTTCGCAGAATTACTTCAAATATATGTCTCTGAAATATATCTCCAGTGTTCTAAATTAAACACAGAAGTAGCACAAAATTACTTAGTCAGCTTTATTTTCAGTCTAAAATACATTGAAGCAATTTACTGCGCATTTTCTCGCAAAATGTTTTTACCTTAAAGTTTTCCCTAAAAAAATGGACAACTTCCATATAAATTCCTCCGTTTCCTTCTAGCAGGATAAAATATATAAATTTCTCCTGAAATTGGAGTATGGATCTTCTTGTAGGAGGGAAAATTTTAATAATGATGTTCAGTTAAACTTGGGAAAATCCTTGAAATAAATATAAAATAGCAGAAGACAGGGAAAATAACCGTAAAATATATTTACTTAAACAGACCATTTCCCTGTGTATCTATTATATATTTGCGATACAATGGTTGACTTAATGTTTCTGGTCTAAACCACCCGGGGTCTATATACTTTAGAAAGCTCTTTGAACATTGTTTCAGGTGAGTAAATTTATGAGAATTTCCGTTTACCTCTTGTATAGTTTAGTCGCTTTTGGGGCCAAAGAAAACCAATTAAGTTTATTTATTTCTTGTTCATGAAATTTTACACAAAAATCATCATCAGAATTATCTTCGGATCCAATAAAGCTTCCAATTCAGACCAGCTGCGCTTGTGTGGTCATTTTTGCTGTCTAAAAAAAAAGCAACAAAATAAAATCAGGAGCTATAGTCCCAACATGATTTTCAATACATATTGGGCTTTCAGGTCCTCATTTGAGGACACAATTTCAAAATGCATGTACGATTTAAACATTAATTGTAATAGTACATTTTTTTATCGGAATAATTATTTTAAAATTTGTACTTACATCTTAGGCTGTATTAATTTCGAAAATATATCAAGTGACCAAAAAAATAGAAAATCAAATTAAAGGTCCCAAAAACGCACACTAGCTCACTTGCAACATTTGTCAGGTTAAAATTTCCCAACCTGTGTGCATCATAGGATCGTTCCCTGAGCTTAGGCAATACCTTATGAAAAGTACTTCACTTTCACAAGATTTATACGGGACTGCATGTCATAATTAAGAAACGTTCCAGTAAACGAATGACGGGACTCTCGAAAATAAGTAAGAAAAGTTCAAATATATCTTTTGCAGAACTGCGAACTTTTGGAAATTTATTTTCTTATTGCCCTCAAATACATTTTTAAAACACGTGATTCAGGTTGAATATTTTTCGGAACTATGTATTATTGAAAAATACTAACAAGTTCTTAGCCTCAACTACGATTCTGTATCCAATAGATAGTTTTATAACCCAATTATTTTTCATAAAATGCTTGCCCCATTCCAAGGACTTTTTGAAAAACTCCTCCTATACAAGAGTTTAAACCTTTATATTTGGGAAGCACTTCTAGGGAGAGTACATCGGATATTTGTAACTCAACTGCTTGTATTAAAGAACAGTCAAAGGAAGATCGCGGCGACATTGGTCATTGATGTAAACATTTCAACTACATCCTTACAAAACTTGGGAATTCCTATATACAGCAGCCTGAGGTGGATTCATTACATTTGCAGAGATACAAAAACTACTTTATACCACCCGACCTGGTACTCATATACAAGTCTCATAATCACCCCAGACCAGATAAATTCCCATATTTTTGTGGGAGATCCTAAAAGAAAGCTTTTAAACTAATTGACGACGAATCTGTGATATCAGGTATCGATACTATAGAGTACCAACAAAACTAGTTGCCTTTCACCCATTTCTACGAGTTCATTTTCTATGGACACAGTTTTAATAAAAATTTCTAGTCTGATTTCTTCTTCAATGCTCCGTGCCTGCACCACACACACTTCTAATAGTATTAACTCTTACGCCTTGCAAAAGAGGTTTTTTAAGCAAGCCAGTAAGGATCTGAAATGGAGCGCAGATCGCGGATATTAAAGTGCATTGCAAATAGGAATTTTTTGATTCAACTCTTTGATCCTCCTTTTTTTCTTTTCTCGCTTTTTGTCCAAGTTTATGCTTAGTATCACACGATATTCCCCGAACTTTGGTTACATGATAAAAACACCAACTGTATCAATGACCGATTTAAAAGGGAAATTTAGTTTTTATTTGTATCCTTGTAATTTTATCTTGAATAAAGGTGTGGTGGAGGAGGAGGAGGAGGACTAAAGGAGAGTAGTTTGAAGAGAATCATTTGTAGTGACTACCTTCTTATAAATTACACTTCGGAGAGGAGAAATTGCCATATTCAGAGTCCGTGCATTAGAACTTTCTGACAAAAAAACCTTACAAATGTTACTAACCCTTCTGGAATAGATAGGGCTACTGGAATTCCTCTTAAAGTCACCGCCTGTTTAGTAGTCTTCCTTGTGCACAGTCAGGAAGCGTGAATTTGATGTATCCAAACACCTATGTCGCTATGTATAGTAATTTTTATGGTCAAATGCAGGGAAAAAACTTCTAATTCTAATTTTCTGGATAACTAGAAAAAATGTAGCATCAATTTCTTGAAATATTTAGCAATGTGAATATGGGTAGACCGGTTGAAATACACAAAACAGGTAATGACACACTAGGGTCGGCATATTTTCCGAGCTAAAAGTGCAAGCCAATATATTATACAATATAAATATGTAACGCCCTGAATTAATCTTGAATTTCTTTTGATTCATGTCCTCCATTTGTTGTACTTTTAATGGGTTTCATAACTCCAGAGATTTTATTTCACCGTTAATTTTTCCAAATTTATTGCAATTCACCCTTTAAATTACTCGGAGAAAAGACAAATTGCACCCAACTATGGATTTTATGAATCCACCAATTCTGATTTATTCCCCCTGTTAATTAAAGCATACCTGTCACCCTGTACTATACAATAAATTTCAAAAGGACACCACCTCTACAGCTCCCAGGGAAATATTCAACTTCCTTCAACCAAGTTTCGTCTACGATAATAACTTTATAGACACATAATTACGAATAAACACGGAATAGCTGTCCACCCGCCGAGCAGTTTGCATAAATTATATACTCTGCCTCCAGGTAACAAACCAACCAACAGTGGTAACCGCCATGCCTCATGATGGTGGTGCTTATCGTTCCCCAGGTCACCGAAGTGCAGGAAGCACATGGTCGATGAATTTTACGTGCCAACAAAGAATTCCAGGTTTTTGCAAGGAAAACGAAAGATGGCGAAATTCCCTTATCAGGCGCTGCACTACTTCCTAGTCCTACCATCACAGGAAACTTTTCTTGTTTGCTCGTTTTCTCGTGGTAATTTGATTTGCGATACGTGCAGCCTGGATGACACGACGACACCATGTCTGGCCTTTTTCAACTGGTCAGGTCACTGCTTGCTATCGCGACACTCTCTGCCATTGATCCATGTCCTGACCTGACTCAGATTTTTCACAATCAGATTTTTGTCACTTTAATGATAAAAATTTCCTCCTCATTGAAAAAAGTCTGGCAGAAGTATCTACAGAAATATCTTAAATTTCCCAGTTCTGTCTATCTGCTGACTGCGGGTCGCATTTTCTGCTGATCTGACTTAATTGGGCGCCAGTTCAAGTTCTAGTTGGAAAGCGGCAATGAACCCGGTGCAGAGGTTATCGCTTTCTTGTCTTTCTCTACGTCAATGCTTCTTAAGCTTTTCTTCTTCTTCTTATCTATTACCACCCAGAAAGCGTGTTTGTTTACTTTTTTTTTATACTTCTTCGTGGGGATTTATTAATTAAAAGTTTTCTTTTTTTTTCAGTTCCAGGAATTACGGAGAGTTATTGAAAGGTAAGTTTTTCCATGACACCACACTTTTTTACTATACCTCTTCAATCTAAAAAAAGAATTTTAAACGCGTGGCAATTACCTTCAAAGACCCAAAATTACTTACCTCAATTGCTGTTAAAATTTCATAGTCTCTCCGATTCAGGTGAGTGTGTGCACATTTGCCAATCAATTTTCCTGCAGAATTAATCATATGTTCCTGCAGTCATTGAGATCATTATTTATTTATTAAGTGGCGAGCTCCTTGGGAAATTACACGTAGAACAGGTGCGCTAATCAAACATGCCAGTAACTCAAACAGCTTTACTGACCTCGGAAAGGATGACGTTAATTTCACAAGTAATGACTTGGAATGTGTGTCTAGCATTTTCTTCCTAGTTTACAGTACAAAGTTCCCCCACGTAAAATATTTGATCAGAGATTTATAGACATCCTTATCTAAGTCAAGAGTCAAACTGATCCCATTTTCGATTATTGTTGGTCCCGTTATTTCCAAGAGAAGACTAAGTTCTAAGATTGTTATAAACACGGTGGTTCTTCAGTGCCAGTTGTTTTTAATAACCCTGCATCACCTATAGACGTTGCTATGGAACCTTGTAGGGCTCTTCCACTATAGCAATATTAGCATCTGGCTCTGTGGTCATGAAATCTGTATTCACTCTACCCAAAATATCTCTCTTCTCCAGCAGGATATAAAAATGGCCCCTTTTATTACAATCAGAACCTACTGTGATTATACTATACTCGCTTGCCACAGTAATGTCTACTTTGGTTTTGATTGGTATCTTCCGTTAAAGAAAGCTTTTTTCTTCGAAGTAGTCATCATTTTTGTCTGCGGTGTAAATGCTTTAGAAGACTATGCAATTTTATTTATGCACCATTCTAAAAACTAGAGCAGCACCTCATATCCATTTTCATTTTTGCTTTTCGTATCTATTTTATTATCATAGTGGAAAATAATGGATTATTCTTGTATCTTTCTACACAACATGAGATACACAATTGCCTGACAAAATGTAAATAAGTAAATTATGGAATTTCATTTTTAATAAGATCAGGGATTTAAAACAGGATGCATAATATCTCAGGGAATTACATAACCCACAAATGCCGGGATGTGGTTTTACTTTGGTTTGGAGACCATAATCTCTTGAGATTTATGTCAGAAATTTTAACGTTTTCATTCGTTAACATGAAGGGAAACTTAAGGAACTTATATCTTAAAGTTTCAAAATTTGAGATATGAAATTTATTCTAAATTTAAGGGATTCACTGAGATTGGGTGAAATGTTAGGATAAGAATAAAATGCATTCTGTAATTCTGTTTAAATGTTTAATTGAAGGTAAAAAAAAAATATTAAAAGTCTTTTGGAAATTATGATAACTAGGAGACTGCTGTGCAATTGCACAAATTGAAGGTATATGAGTGACATAACGTTTTTATATGTTCCCTCAATTTGCACCTTAAATTTCAAAGCGCGTTTTTTTCAGAGGTGTCCCCTGTAGGCCTAATCCTCCCATGCAAGGAAGCAGTAAAAAGACGCTTGCAAAATATTTTACCATGCAGAATAATGAAATGAAAAAAAGTTCCAATAAATCCATGTATTGCATACGTACCGGTGGCAAACACCGAACTTAACACCAAAGTTACCCAGGAACGCAACCCCAAAGTAATGAACACAACCCCGAACTGATGCGGATCAGTGTTGCCATTATAAAATTTCAAGAAAAGCTCGATGAAACTCTATATAAAAAAAGTGGCTGAAATACGGAACCGGGAGCTTTCTTTGTATAATTAATACATATATAGATTATGCAAAGGTATCAAATGTTAAATCTTCAAAGATATAAAATATTAGCTAATTTCTAAAGTAAACAATGATCTTATAATAGTGCAAGGTATGAAGATGAAAGAATGAATCTTTTCCATCTATGGTACTTTATCTAACCCTGTATACCTTACACTATGAAGAGTTTAGAACTTCTGAGTGCAAAAACATCATAACGTAGATGTCTAATTCTATCTAAGACAGGGTAAAATCTAGAACGAAACGTAGAATTTTCATACTTTTCTGAATTCCGGTTCAGGTCATGAAACAGATGAGTATTTTTCCATATTTTCGGTATCGCTCTGTGGTTCCTATTGACGGTATCAATCCAGGAACCATTTATATATTTATTTAATACTTAACTGTATCCGAATAAGCTTGCACTTCTGACTATGTGGAAGGCACACAAAAAATAGACTGAACATAAAAGAAGATAAAAAGGGGAAAAATAAATCTTAAATATCATTAATAATATCATCATTATTTTGACTATTTCTTCTGATGTGGATAGGAAGACAGTTTCACATTTTTGATGGCCTGAATAATAAAATGGCGCTCGGGACATAGTAAACCGAACTGTGGAACAGCTAGCGCGATTTACTGTCAAAGTAATATTGACAAGAAATATAATAGTTCTATGGACAGACACAATTATAACTACAATAACGTTTTTACAACTAACAACTTAGTAGCCTGAGGTGTATATGCGGCCGATAGGCAAAGGTTGCAAGGAGTTCCACAGATGCCACCAACTTAGTTAAAAAATGTGATAGTATTTACTTTTTGAAAAGAGCTGGTGATAACTATTGAATTTCATTCAAAAAATTTTCGGATATGCCATCAAAAAATGTTCAATCCATGTTGCAGCTGTATTTGTAAATGATATTTTGTTAATAACTTCCATCCAAGAAGAATGCTGAAAATTAAATCCTACACCAATTTGAACATCGTCAGGATATCGATAACGAATTTCTAGAGTCTGTATGCGTTCTTTTATAAATTTTTGTTTTAATTAAATCTTGTGTGATCCCACTTTCGATTATTGTGGCATAGACCCTCTGTATGCAATTTACATCTCCCTGTAATTATTTATATATATATATATATATATATTTTTTTTTTACATGAAGATGAACGCATCAAATTTTTCACAGATACGATGAGCCAACACCTTCATTTGTTTAGATACAGCCACATCCTCTCATATCCTGTGCTGAGATGGCATTCCCTTCAAACCCTTAACGTGGGTGTACAAACGGCTTTTGTTTGAATCGGGAAGTAGTCATGTAAGCGCTCTTATGTCAGCGTTTTTGATTCAGAGGATTCGTAGTTGAAGCCCACATATTTGCAGGATTTTTTTCCTGTTCACGTGGGTTTGTTTTTTTTTTTTAGAAAATTTTTTACAAAATTTAATGGGAACTTTGAATTGGATTTCTATTTTTAGAAACCTTTTGTAAAATTCATTTCTCGAGCTGAGATTAAATTTACATGAAAAATTCGGGTAATTTGGAAAGGAATTTCTCATTTTAATATTTAATTAGATCACAATAATCACAGCATAAATTCCATACTGTTTTTGTTGTTCCCGAGTATCCCACTGAATTAGACAGTTTCCCAGGATGTAAGAACATTCTCATGGAAGCCCATTTTAGAGAATACACTGTTCATTTAGGATGTCGGGTAATAAACATTTCAAAGGTACTCAACTGCCTTTCCATCAAAATTTCATGTATGATTTGGTATTTATATACAAAAGATAGTCATTAATGAAACTGCCACTGAAATAAGGCTCCTCGAAATGGTTCCAACTCTGTCTTCTACAATTGCCTACGACCCATTAACTTTGGCAATTCTCGGGTTCTGCTGAAAAACAAGACCCACCGTCATAATCCTTGAAACATTTTCTCAAAATTTTCCATTTAATCTCACCCCCTTTATGAAAAAATAAACAAAATTCAGAACGTCGATTATTCATTTCGTTTGATGCTTAAATATTAAAGTCCCAATTAAAGCGAAGAAGAGATTTCTGCTTGGAAATTTTGTAAATCCAGCTTTTCGCTCGCATTTATGGTGGGCAATTTGTAATGTGACTGTCGGATTTATCGATTTTAACTCACTTTTATTTGCCATGTTTTAATATATTTTTAATTGTGCTCAAAAGAGGATTTAATAAAAATCCCTGCAAATTTTTGTATAAAAGCCCTTAAGCAAACAGGGCAGATTTGGCCTTTTGCACACACACACTCGTATATCAAATTTCAAGGAAATACTGTCAGCAGCAAATTTTAAATTTCTTGGAAACTTCCTTCGTAATGAGGATCATAAAGGAAACTCCTTGTGTATTGCGCTCGTACAAGATTATGGGAGAAAAGTTCTCAGATAACTTGGAAGCGTAATAAATCATCGTTACCTCCAATTTTCATATGGTTTAAGTTCCACTAGAGAAAACTTTTACATGCTGCTTCAATGATGGAAAATTTGAGTAGAGTTGAAGTTGTAGAAATTTATGATAATTTTTCTTTTAGAGGCCGGATTCCAAATTATGCTTTTCAGGTAGAATGCACACAGGAAGGATGTGCCAAGAAATAGATTAGAATATAGTCCAAACTTTTCTTACTTATTTTCCCCGGAAAAGGAAGAATTGTAGGGGATTCAAGTGTTACATTAATTCGAAGGTAGGAAAATTTAATTAAATTCTAGTAAATATCTAAATCCTTGTCTTCAGTTGATCAGAAGATATTAACATTAGTAGAAGATCAGACACCATCGACTTTTCTACAATTTTGTGCATGGAGTTATGCATTTAGAGTGAAAGAGCACGACCAGCATTTGGAGTTGATTTGGAGTTGATTTGTAGCCGATGTTTCTTACTGATTTGTAGCCGGTGGCTTTCTTCATTTCGACTCTAGGTTTTTGGATTTTGGCTTGCGTTCTTTGGATTTAAATTTAAATTAGGACTTTTGTTTTACTTGACTATTTCCCATTTGAACAGGATTTTGGATTTGACAGTCATCGTGAATAACCACCAGGAAAATTAAAGAAAAACGTCAGCTGTGGAAATAATATGTGGTTTATGCAGGACGGCACTCCTCCTCATTTCTCTAACGAGGTGTCCCAAGTTATTTAAATAATATCTACGGTTTCCATTGAATTGGACGTGGCGGACCAATTTCGTGGCCACCCTGATCTCCTGATCTCAAAATTTCTGGGGCCACTTGAAAGGTCTGGTCTACTGCCGACCAGTTGATTCCAGGGATCAATTGTTAAAAAGAGCACTACAAACCTTGGTACCAAAGTTCCATAGTCTCATTAGCGAAGACCGGCATTCTTTAGAACGCTGGACACATAGAACATCTTCTGCACTAAATTCTTTGATCTTCTATTAATGTTAATATCTTCTGAAAGATTGAAGATATCAGCGTGGTTTTTTTTTTTGTGGCGTGTTGTGGTTTACAATGGGGTGTTGAGTATGGTGAAGAACACGATCACAAAGATGATCCCGCGCGAGTTACTTTGCAATTATCAACCGTGAGACATCGAACGACTTACATGATGGCGCGCGGATGGTTGTCCTAAATTGGTAAATAGAAGAGTAGATATGACGCCAAGTATCGAGCACCAACCCGATAGAAAGAGAACGATATAGTTTTGATAGACACAACGAGCGTATCAAACGATTTTCTCATTGGAGAAATTAAAGCTACAATTACAGAGAGAGAGAACTATAGGTCCAGTGATACGCACGACGAGGGCGATGAAAAAGAGGACACCGATTTTGAGGAGAAGATGGACACAGGATGGACGAACTGTAATATTGGCATTCCAAGGTTCGTAGTAGTATAGAGTAAGAATAGAAGAAGGGACGAAAAATAGAATAGGAATGGCAGTTTAATCGGTTTATACATGACGAAAGGTTCTTTGAAATAGAGGGCTATTTATAGTGTAAGGTAATATATATATTTTATTTATTTCTTAACTTTTTCGGACGAATAGCTAAACTCTCTTATACACTCTTATACACATTGACTTATTCAATACCAGTTAAGAACTTGGAAGTGTTGGACAATGTTAAACATTAACTGGACAAATAGCCAAAATATGTGAGCGAGCGAAAAAGTCTATATTAAGGTAGTTTCATAAAGTCAACATAATATAAGGATGTTATTTTGAGCACTTCCTTTAAAAGCTCATTAATCGACGAGCATACAAGCGGACATAAAACATAATATATAAACTGATATCGATATTTTGTTTAAATATTAAAAGAAATGAATGCAACCCTGTCGTATATAAGAACCTAAGTCTAAACCTCCCTCATTACAACATTCCAAGAAGTTGGATCATTATTGTTCTGTGATTTTTAACATTCAATCATTTAGTTGAACCTCAAGGGTGCTATGTTGATTCGATAGTGTTCACCTTTTTAAATCCTGTTCTTGGAATTTGCAAAAGTCATTATACTCTAAAAGTACAGATTACAAACGAAAAAGTAACTGACTCAGATAGAAGAGTCAACACAGTGTATACATTCCATAAAATATCGCTTACGATTTGATTTATTTTTAGCTGTCACAGGTAAAAGATAAATAGGACAATTTCCCAATAAATTCAACTGCTCCACCCAAAGCTGGCCGATAAGACTTTATCTCACAAGAGATAGCGTATCTGTGGGAAATACTAACAAGTCCTAGATAGGGTTGATTCGAAATGTCAGCCACTCGAAACAGTCATAAGTCGCGACACTTAATCGAACCCGATGGAATATCGCCGCTACGTAAACAATCCTCACATCACAGCCCGAAAAGTTTATGCTGACAACGAGTCGCCAAACAAACAAAATGTAAAAACGCTTCGAGGGGAAAGCAAACAATCGAAAGTGTTTTCATCGGGCTGAAAGATGTGTTGTGTCAGTGCACATGAGCACGGGCAAATATTAACTTATCAATTTACGCATTTGATAAACACAAAATCAATCGAATGAAAGAAGGCTGAACGCCGCCTTATCGATACTCGTCAGGGTTGTGTTTTTTTTTACCACGACGCTCGGTGACATTGGAGCCAGATACTGGAGAAGTCGGGCCAGTGTTGTGATAAACTGGATTGAATCGTTGGATAATCGATTGTAAATAGTAAATTTGTTCTGGGCGATTAAAGTTCATTTCATTTTCCACGGGAAGTTTATTTTGCTTTGTTTCCGTCTCCAGTCTCAGCGATAAATAACACTCCTTTGTCGTACGGCAATAGGACGGAGGAGACGACGCACTCCAATACTCACCGGAAGAGGATCTAATGAAAAAGAATTGGGACTTGTTTACACTCGAAATAAGGGGCCGGGAATAGATTTAAAGGAAATTACGAAAAGAATGCTTCGATTTCAATTTCATCAAATCTCTTGGGCGATCTGCTTACGCAGCAAATTTTTCTTTTTTTTTTGCAGATTTCCAGCAAGCAGAATAAAAATTTTGATGAGAGAGGAAAGATTAAAAAGATAAAATTGTTTTGGTCCACAGGGATAACGATATCCTCCAGCTTTTTCGCTGGGCCAGCAACAAGTCCATCATAAACTTCTTCGGCTCATTGCTTTAAACTTTCTCATCTTCTGCTGTCTCAGGTTCGTTTCATATAGCTCCAGGTTGAAAAAGTATGTAAGACACACAAAAAAGAAAACGAAAAAAAATGTTATGATGGCTTCGTTCTCTTTTAGGTCTCGTACGATATGTAACCGTGCTCAAAGGGAGCTCATTATTTCTGATAGCTATTTCTCTGGCTTTTATCAGGGATGTGATGAAAACAGTGACGTTAATAAAATACTTCCTGGAGGAAGGATACAGCTCGGTTATATATAAACTTCAGGGGCCTGAATTAATGGAGGAAGATTATATTGTAGAGGAGAAGATAGCTCAGATTGAGAATGTTCCCAACGTCTGGTTTAGTTATCAGCAGAGTCTTATGAGATGAAGGAGTGGACAACAACTTCTTGCACTTCATAGTCATCTGTTTTACAGGCTTTTATTGGGAGAATAGCTGTCGCTGGGGATTTATTTGAAGTGTTTGTGTTACGTGAAATTGTCAGATGAAACAGTTATTTATTGTTTTGGAGACATTGTAATGAATAATTTCATGGCAAGAAAACAGAAGTCGTAAACATCAATGATATGGTAATGCGAAGGGTAAGGATAATGAACGGTGTTGTACCAGTGAAATTTGCGTTTTCGTGTTCATTTGTATTTGTGAATTCCTCAATGCTGCTTAATCAGTTCTTTATGACCACACGGCAACTTCCTAAAAATTCAAGGAACAAGTCATCATGGTGAAGGATTAAAAGGTTTTATTGAATGTTATCAGCAATGATGAAATAAATCTCCATCACATAAAGATCAATATGTCGAACACAATTCTGTCCCAGTGGTTGTTTAGAATGTATTTCCATTTCCTACAAATCCTGATTTTATGGACACTAATCCCAATAACGTTTCGCCGTTCATTTCCTTATCAAAGTAATATATCTGTAAGCATTTTAGAAAAAAGAAGTCGAATTAAAATCGATCGATCTAGAAGTCCCCAGAATTTCTGGAATAGGTTCCTCGGTCTGGCTATCCCCTAACCCTTTGCAGAAATTCCAGAAAACCTATGTATAAAAACTCTTTAAAATAATTTCCTTCTAAATGATGAAATAAACACCCCATAGCTCCGGAATTTGGTCCTTTTACTCTTCAAGCGACATTTAATTTTACGATTGCAATAAAATTCAATGGCCCTTACCGAAAAAATGTGATCCGAACATCTAATGGAATTTTAACGATTCTCGTTTATAGCGTAGAATTCGGCTTGAACTTGAAACCTCCTCTGATTGATTAAACTTTTCCAATTATTTTCAATGCGTCCATTGTAGAACCGAACAAGTTGTTAAGCAGCCCTCGCTTACTCTTATTTCGATTTTACTGGCAAAAAGTCAATAACTCCGAAATTATCCCGAACATTAATACAATATTATTAGCCCCTAAAATTAATACGGCAATCGTCGTGACTGATTGCGATTGTTTTGTTGTGTTCCCTAGCCTAACTCAAGCCGAGCGGGGAACATGCCGAAATTAATCACCAATCCATGATTCGCGCCACAAACATTTAATCACAATAAAATTGGTGCTGGGAGGCGGAAAAGCAAAAAGGTTCCATCATTTATTTAGTTTGTTTCCTCACCGCAAGTCGTATGGATGAGTCATAAAGTTGGAGCAATTGCTGAACGCTTTCGAGCTCATTCCTAGCGCCGTTTTCTATTTTTAACACCGTTGATTACCTACGTTCGTGGTGGATAGTGTTTTCATAGTACGGAGACGTCGCCTATCACAAGTGCAGGCTTTTCCACCAGATTAGAAATTCATCAAAGCAAATCCAAAGCAAAGACTTGGCATAGTAGCAAATGAGCGAGCTTGAGTGGATTTGGGTTGAGTCACATTAACACGAGTTTTTACTTGTCCCATAATCCAAGGCCAAGGTTTTGGGGTACTTGCACGTGACGTGACAGCCGTGGAAATAATTTTTGATAGATTTCGCTTTTCGAGGTTACTTTTTTGCTGGATGGAGATTTATTTTCTATCAGATTTTTCCTTGGAATTGGGAGTATAATCGTGAGAAACCACTGCTGGCTTGGCTATCTGAGATCAACGCGTGACTTGCATCTGGAGGCCTAACAATTTTTGTGTAATTACAGCACTTCTAACTACGCTCTAGGAGATTACCATTAAAAAGCAAATAAAGGTATTATATATGGGTTTATTAGTGGAAACAATGAAAGCAGTCGTGCAACATTTCTTTGCAAATCAAACAATGTTGATAATCGTTTTACCCTACTTGAACTGCATCTATCACGGAAATTAGCGTGTTTCATTCAGCTCAGAACGTTGACTGTTTTAGAACAGCAAATAAAAGTGTCAAGCCACCCATTTTGAAAATAAAATCTTCACAATAATGGCCCAATTTAATGCTGTATACGATTTGTGTTTGCATCCTCCATTCAGAGCAATTAGAAGTTGCACTATCCGCTTTCGAATTGCTAGTACTAATGGTGAGTGGTTGAAAATTTATTACATGGCGATAACATTCCTTGTCATATAAACTTTTATTGCCTTTAAGTGGGAGCGAGGTATATTAAACACTTTTGATGTATAAAAGGGTGTCATTAAATTTAGTTCCCTATTCCTTTAAGGAATAATCTGGGCGTTCTTGTGGATCCAAGCCTTCGTCCTTGTCCTTTATATAGTACGGGCATTACGAAATGTACTTAACTACCATAAAGATGTGCGTGCTTTATCTTTCCACAATAAACTTGTGTCGCACTCAGGGGACTTAGGAGATAAAACGTCTGGAGGTCAATAGTAAAACAAATTCCTGTCAAGGCAATCTTGCCTTGGCGGCAAACACAAGCGTCCAGAAAGAATGACGGTTACTTTTCTTATGTTCGAAGAATATGTCATCGTGGACCTGTACTTTGTCGAACTTGCTCTTGATTTTGCAGACAAAGTTCAAAGGGAATTTTTGAAGTTCGACAATTTCTATTGGGATTTTCTTGGCTATCAGGCTCACAGAAGTCAACATTCAGTAGGAAACATCATCAACGGTGAGAAATAAATTTGACCTTATTCTGGTCAAGCAATGACGATATTGGATTTTCCGAAGATCTCATATAAATTCTCATCTCGACGTCCGTGCTGTCGCCTCATCCTTCCCTTTACTCATCAGCACCAATCGTACCTTAGATCACGGCACCGGCATATACAGAGAACAACCAGATACTTTCTAGCGGCCATTTTCAGGAGTTACCTGCTTCGGAAGTCCAAATCGAGCATCCCGCATTCCACTCTCCTGGGCGTTGAAATCTCCTTCAACTACCACTTTGCCCGACAATATTTTCGATCTGGTCCTCCATTACATGCACTTGGTTCCCGAAGTGTTAAGTCGGATCGTTTGAGACAACGTAGCAACTAACGAAAGTTATTCTCTGCTCCGAATTCAAAGCTACCTCTTCCGCGTCCAAGCGCTATCACCACAATTTTGCTGGGGCTATGTACCCATACAGCGGCCATCCTAAGATCAACGCTGTACAAAGACGCACATTGGCGGTCCTGGTATTGTTCAATAGATCGATCCTGTGTCCGCATATATAATCTAGATCATCCGCCGTCTTGTTTCTGCTAAGGTTTATTTGTTTGTAGTGGATAAACTTGCAAGCGGCTCATCATTGTCCGGATAATTCCTAAGCGCTTCTTACCTTTTCGAACCGGGGGCATGTTTTCGACCCTGTGGTCCCAGTTTCAGCTCGGCGCAGAGTATTCAACTCTGTGCTTCTGAGCATTCCCCCTCCTTACCACCGTGCATTTCGAAATGCCGGAACGTGTAAATAAGTAGCTGTCATTAACACCAGATAGAAGGGCCGTAAATTCAGATTGGAAAACATACAAAATCATACTATTTCCGAAATTCGTACAAATTTTTACCCAAAATCTCATTGTTATGAAATCCAGTTTCCCAGAGTGCAATTTAACTGCACATGTGAGAGATCAAAGTGTTCTATCCCCGTATAGACTGCTTTGCATTCAAAGCATTCCAGTACGAAAAATAAATGGATTAACAAGACCCTCTTATTGTACACAACCTTCAAACTAAACTCATAAGAACTCCTGCTCCATTATCTGCTTAATGTGGCAGTACTAAAAATTTTGATTTCCCTAAGTGGGTTGCCCACTGCTCACATTCAGAACTGCTCTTCTTTTGCACTAATTAAACTTTAATTTTATGCTGCATAGCATCTAAAGTGTACCATCCAAACTGATGGTATAATCCCCAGCAATTTGCTGCTCTTTCAGACATACGTGTGGAACATCATCAAGAGGACTTGACCCTTAATCACAAGTTCATTGGATTTTTGCATAATGTTAATGTAAATGCGTCCAAAAAGTCAACCTCGAGTTCACTTACGAAACAATGCTTCTGGGTTTGCATAAAGTTTGAAGCGGTCTCGAATAACAAACGACTGCAAATTCTCCACCTCTCGACAAACAAAACGTAATTAAAACTGAAGGGCTTAAATTTTCAGAAAACTCGTCAAGTAATGTACTTCAAGTGGGTGTAAACAGAACACCCCAGCCCTCTCATTGAAAATGATGAATTCAATGTTCGTGCCTGGGCAAAAGAATGAAATCCCATTGCTAATGGTTTCCTTCAAATTTCTTCCCGTCTGCTTTACTGATCAAAGCACAGTACTCTTGTCTCCGGATCCACTGATGTCCTAGTTTAGTTTACCTAAGAGCTAAGAAAGGGAAAAAAATTAAGTCGTACCCAATTAAACAACCACAATACCCATTCTAGCCATCGTTGGCATACTTTTCGCATTGGTTTTTGTCCTCCATTGTTTGGAGGAACCGCTGGATACGACAGTTGTTTCCTCCCGAAAAAAGTCGAGCTCTAAAAACTGAATTAAAATTGTAGACTCCAATTTCTTCCTAAAAATAAGGCGAAAAAAAAATTAGTACAGGCCAAGGCCTTGTTTACTAGGAAGGGTGGATTCTCGCAGATGCTCGAGAAGGGTTGCAAATTCCTACTTTGCGGTTTGAAATTGCTCCCGCCCGTGAACTCTGCTCTAGCTTACGGCATAAACGAGTCCTGTCCCTGCTTTCTAAAAGCAGATAAGGATCGGGGAAGGAGTCCCATACCCATTCGTACCGTGGAATTGTTTACGTTTTATTGCGATACCTCCAATTTTATTTTCGACACGTGCTCTCATGCCTTCAAGCTTCCCACACGAGGTACTTAGTGTGGAGCGGTGACCATTGAACGCCATTTGCGTTAATTAAGTGCGGCACTTTCAGGAACTTTGCCCATATTTTACGCTCACAGTACGAAATTATTCAGTCAATGGCCTCTCAATGGTGCAATTTTTTCTGATGTAGGAACTAGGAAGTGCCTAAAACACGTACCTATGCCGGGGGAGGTGGAGTCGTTGGTGCTTGGGGGCGATATATACCTGTGCCTGATTATCCTTAGCCATGGGCATGGGCATATTGTATGGATGAGGGTTGGAAAATGTAGGCCCTTACTGCAAGATTTAATGGTTGAAAAACTGTAATGGCAAGCACCACTGGAGTCCATCCAGATTTTCAAGTGCAAATATTTTTGCTGACTGTCCTCCTGTAAAATAGGTTTCGTGCGGTGCTGTTGTCATCTGAAGCTTTTGTTTTTAGACGCTATTGTTTCGAACTTACATAAATGTGGAGGGGAGGGGGGATTAAATGGAAACTTTTGTATTTTTATGAAAACTTGCAGACCTCTGTTGTCATTTGGCATGACATGATGCACCTGAAATTGTTTTCAGAATCCAAATTTTTCTGCCTATTGTTCCCTGTAATTGCCTGCGGATATTTTACATTTTTATACTGACAAATGTTTACAATGCTCGTAAAAATTGTCCACCTTAAATTTTTGTATTTTTAATGAATAGCGAGCAATTTAAGAGTGGTCGTGACATTTTATTGGATTGTTGGAAGATTGTAACAGTTGTTTTAGATTAATATATGTTGAAGACCTTCCCAGATGAGACTGTCAAACAAGAAAGATGAGTATTTCAAACATTTTCTTCTTTTTCTTACGTTATCTCACTTCATATGTCTTTTTACCCTTTCCCTTGTAACGTTTTTATCGCCGGAATTGGTCTCTTCTAGAACTCCCTTATCTTGGGAATATATCCATCATGTCTTTTGCTATTTACCCAAAAGCAGTTTCCATTTTTTATTTTTAGAAGTAATCTGATAGAACTCTCATATAGTGTTTCTACTTTTTGCCGATCTTGAGAAGATTCATTTCTACAACCGAGAACCCCTAAGTTTATTCTTAAAACTCTGTATGATTTGGTGAATCACCTTCCAGTAGGGATTATACGGTGTAGACAATATGTCTACCATATCCCTGTCAAATTCTGAGGAAGTTCTTCTGTATAAGTTCCATTTCTGCCCATAAATTCTCTGCTACAGACTCGAAGTTACAATCCAAATGGTTGTCCTGGATTTTCAATTAAAATCAGAGATATATACGGCAAGAACCTTTTATATACTGTCAGGATTCCGCGTACCAAGCTTCGATATTTTTATACAAAAGCATCTATGCTTCCCCGCTAAAACGCTCTGGAAATGTTTAGAAAATATGGGCATACGGACGGTATAGTGTCGGGACAAAGTCCAGTATAGACCACGATGCTAAGCTTCATCAACCACGGTTATGTTCCTGGTCCAATTTTATTCCCTGGCTCTTTTTCTACTGACCTAGATTTTTCCAATTTTCTTCCACAACTCTTCACAAGTGCTCAGAGGGTTTAATTTCTGTTTTAGATGTGTCAGTGCCTTTGAAACTTAGCAAAGACTCTTTCTCCCAATAATGAATTTTAATGAATTTTATCCAATTTTATGCTTCCCGTTGAAAATTTTTATAAGCAGATTTAACAGTATGTAAAAATCCATAACGTGCTTATCAAATGGACATTTTCGAACAAAACATAGCCGTTAATGGTGACTACTAATATTTTCGTAAAGCGATGAAATGAAACAATATTTCAGGCATGGCTCTCCCAGATTTTTCGAAAGCATTCGATAATGTTTATCACAGCAAGCTTTTGAATAAATTAGTGACAGAATTCGGTTTCTCCTCATCCGGTAACTTATTAATTAAGACTTTTCCAGCTCATCGATTCCAATATGTAAAAGCTTTTCCACTTTAATGGGGAATACCGCAAGGGTCTATACTCGGACCATTACTATTTTCTTCATATTGAATGTCTCCACGTTACAATGTGTGGATCATACAT
>QYTT01078003.1:0-16079 GCA_006980735.1 Dasypogon diadema | reverse complement strand
GAAACAAAAGAGTTTCTAAACAGTTACTACCTAAGTACCTGATGAGTTTCGGTGGTTGTAAGTTTCCAAAGCTGCCTAAGACTCGCTCTTATCTTCTCTTTGCAATATGATACGCAAGTTGACTAGGTCACTTTCATGCTGTCACGGCGCAGATCGAGCTCATTTAGCTGTCTCTTAAACAGCTTTTTGATAATTTTCTGGATGGGATTGCAGGCAAGGACTTTTACCTTTTCTGTACAGTTTAATGAACATCCCTTTTCCGACAGACAGCTTCTGTCTAGTTGTGTCGCTTGTTTTCCTCCAATGCCTCTGTGCTTCACTGGCTGCGTTGACTGTTTTAGCTACACCCGCTGTTTCTCCCGATAACGTTCCAATTGCGGGTAGACCAGAAAATAACGGGATTAGAAAGGGTAGGTTTCCACCGGCTTTTGGTACTGGCACCAACTCTCGGTGTCCTGATCAGTTTCTTCTTCCTTCTAATCACATCTTTGGCAGCGCTCATAACTATCTTTATGACACTCATCGGGTCTTTTGGCTTGCGGAGTCCTAGGACTTTTATTGCATTTCATACAGCTTTTCGATGGTTGCTTTTTCTTGCTATTGCTGCTAGTTTTAGTTTAGTTTTGTCCATCCCCAGCTTGGCTTTTGTCTTCATAGCGCCGGCGTTGCTGCGTTCTCCAGGAGCATCTTCTTTCCGCTGCCAAGTTTTTTTCAGCTGGAATTCCATCTACCTCGTATCGTTCACTTGTAGTCCGGAGCTTGGAGTAAGCGTTGTCGTGCAGGCTATGTCCAGGTGCTTGATGCCTGGATCACCTCTTGCCAATCGTTTTTGAAGGTTTGTTCCTGCATCGCAGTACTGGTACCCAGGTAAATATAACTCCACCGATAAATTGTTGATGAGTGAATTAACAAGTCCTCGCCTTTTGGCCGCTTTACAACAATTGAAGCGCTTTCTACTATGATTAATAATTTTATAAGGTCCGTGTGAGACTAAAGAGGGGTGATACTACATGGGATCAGGGCCGCTGTAGCAAAGGATTTGACTCATTCATGAGACTGTAAAAATAAACGCTGTAATCAGTCTATAAAACAATCTGCATGAAACCGGAGAGCTATTGTAAGCTGTCTGAAAACCTCTGAAAGCTGTTGAAAACTGTTTGAAGGCATGGATAAAAAGGTTACCAGAATCACAGGTTAAACTCAAAAAAATGTATACAATCTCATGGATCTCAAATGATTTAATAAGTACATAACTTTAATTTCTCGGACCGTTTTTTTTTCATTTCATTCATATGATTTACGTAATTAATAATTCCAAAGCATAAGATTGTTTTTATTCTTACAGGAAAATGGGAACACTACAAAAGGAGGTATGTATCATACTCAACTTCTAGTCTTTTGCAAAACATATTCATATATAAAACCTTCTAAAAGGGGTTTTAGGCTGTAATTCTCCACACAATGGTAGGAAAGCGGTAGGAATTTACTTTAAAAATTTTAAGAAGTTCGAATGAATTGTTTTTGAGCTATGTTGGTTGCCAATGGTGAAATCTGGAATCAGAATTCGATTCCCTCGCGTAATTTGTTACTAATTATAATGCAAATGAGGACGCAACTTTTGATCAACGAATAGAACGGCGGATTATTCGGCACAGAAATTATGATATGACTAAAGATTTTAATGACTACAAACGGGAAAATATTTAAAAGCGAAGAACGTGATATATTA
Source organism: Dasypogon diadema (assembly GCA_006980735.1). NCBI lineage: Eukaryota > Metazoa > Arthropoda > Insecta > Diptera > Asilidae > Dasypogon > Dasypogon diadema. The sequence continues at coordinate 14,350 of QYTT01078003.1, read as the reverse complement.
GCAGTTAAGGGTTGCACTAAAATTTACGATGAAAACAAACAATTAATTTTTAGAAAGGGAATTGAACGCAATTTGGTTCTTAATAAAACATAGAAATCTGTCGAACATAACATAGTATTGATCTCCAATCCAATTTAATGGATAATGCATGTTTTTTGGAATTAATGAGAGTGACTAATGGTAAAATTAGAAGTGTTTTGCTATATATAGTACAATATCGCATCTCATGTCTCTCAATTCTTTACCACTACAAGTTTTCTTTGTTAGTCTAATGAGATACGATAATACCCTAGACAGAGTCCTAAATCACGATAAATCTCACGTAATTTCGAAATCAAATTACAGTGTGACACACTGACCTTTGACAGCTGTTTGTGATTTCACTGTAGAGTTTTGACGTGTTGTGTTTCAATTGTAAAAAGAAAACATATGATAAGAGCAGTGTAACATTACCAAAAATCTTTATTTCTAATAAAATTGAGGAAAACTATTCAAAGATCGCTTTGGCAATTGGTAAGTTCAAAAATGTGACAGATTGAAGTCTTTTTGGCATGTTTGACAGCAGGAAATTACAAAAGATAAATACAAATTTCACATATAGGTGGCTCCGATTTAGAAATTATCGTGATTTCAAAGCCAACATTTGAGGTAATTTCGTATCATGATTTAGCTCGAAATCACCCATTTATGGTGATTTATGGGCCCAAAATACGAATTATCGTGATTTAGGACTCTGTCTGTCTAGGGTATGAGACTTGTAGGTAGTTGGTTATTAAAAAACACGTTTAATTTCACTACTCTACATCTAATACTAAGTTCAAAATTACAAGTCTTATGTAAATAACGTGGTGTACTGATAACGTTATCACTGAGTTGCTGATTCCGGCCCACCGCTGCCGAGATGAAAAAAGCAACTGCCTACTGGGAGAATTAAAATTGCTTTTTATTAGGGACAACGGTAAAGCGCATCGTTGCATTTGCCATTTGCTGATAACAATGTGGGATGTAACTTCGGTGTAATTTGTATTTACCGTCGCCACAGACTTATGTAGTTAAATTTCAGATGGATACATGCAATCTTTTATTTATAAGGATGTTTATTATAACGCTTACGTTACTGCGTTAAAAATAACCTTCTCAAGAAAACTTCCATTATCTCTCCAATACCGCGCAGTCAGCGTCAATTCTTATGTTAAAACAAGAGTTTGAAACACTTTGACTAAATTCACTCATTATCTAGAAAGCAGAACTGATGAAATGTATAAGTAAGAAATCAGGTTTATCACTTTACTCGTTCAATATGCTAAGTTTATTGATTCACTTTGTGAGCTGATGTGAACCTTATCGATAATTTTGTATGATATTCTAATATTTTAATTTTGTCTGAGACGTGGATTAATAAAGACAAAGATATTGCTATATCAACACTTATTTGTATAGGTAAATATAAACATCCTATTGTATAATCAGGAGGTGTAGCTGTATATCAAAGTATTAATGGTACCAATTCATTTATAAACAATGAACTGCAGCGTGCACGATCAGTCTGAATTCCAAGTAACGCCACTATAGAAATTTGTGCATCTGAATATGCTAAGGAATAAATAATTTATTTTCGATGATTATAAGGTGGTCATAATAATTCCCAACACTTGTAAAAGGAACACCATTGAGCGCTCATAACATATTACATTGTTTAATAATTTCGATTTACGTTTATATTTTTATCTTTATTAATCCTACATTGTTGCCCATTCCCCCTGGGATTTGAATCCGACTAAACAAATAGGAATGCGATGCATTCCTATAGGATTCCTATAGGATAGGATGCAACCTGATATTATTATAAACTTAAGCCAACATACTTTGTTGCACACTTCGCTTGAATTTTCATGGGAGAAACAGCAAAGCGCAGCGGCAGCGGTTTCAGCGTGAAAAAGCTTTCGCCTGGGATCCTGACCATAGACTAATATAATTAGGTATATATATTATAATTATATTAGTCTATGCCCTGACGCTATCCAACGAGAAAAGATAAAAATAGTCTTCAATAGAGAGCCATTATGAAGAATTCTAAAAAAGACGGTCAAGTGCCGGAGTGATCGCGTCGGGTTAGAATCTGTATAAAACTGGAAGAATTTAGTGAGAAGTTCCACGTATAAGATTTAATAATTATTATTTAAAAACTGAAGGAATTTAGTGAGAAGTTCCGGGAGTAAAATTTAACGATTATTCTGTAAAACTGAGAGAACTTAGTGAGAAAGTCTGTTGGTAAGATTTAGTCCATAAGTTTGGTGGACAATTATTTATATTAGTAAGCTGCTGCTTTTCCGTGTAAACTTTTGACGATTAGTTTAAGTTTTATTAATCGAAGAGTTGCCGGTTATGTCCAGCGACAGCATCGCCGTTCATCTGTTTCTCCCTACTGATACCAGCGCATTTACGGAAGCAAAGCCATCGAGAGATAATCCCAGAGACGTCGTTCAGCCAGCTTCCGAAACTGAGCGGGACCCAGTTCCAGCCGCTGCCATCAACCCGTCTCTAGCTGCAGCCAGTGAAGGAAGCAGCGACATCGAGGGAGCTACACCGCCACCTTAGCAGCGGTAAGTTCCTTTTGGGCCCGTCACAAGTAGGTTGTAATTTATTTTATGAAAAGATTTTAAAGAAGGCGAGAGGATCTGATCAGCTCTTAATTGCCCAGTGTGAGGCAACCAATAAGAAACTTACTTAGCAACGCGAGCAAAGTCTCGCTCAAACCAAAAAGTTTCGGGAAAATACCGAAAGATTTAAAGAAGAGCTCGTCCGATTTGCAGAATCCTCACACTCGCTTGCCATAAGTTCAAAAGTTGAGAAAGAGTCATATTTAAGAGAAGATAGGGAAACGGAAATATGAAAGAAAGATAGCAAAGAAATAGAAGTACACAATTAGGAAAGTGAAAGTAGAAATTTAAGAAGTAGTGTCAGCGATAAGTTAAGAAATAGTGAAAGTGAAAGTGTAAACAGTGAACCCGACCGACTCGCCGACCGATCTCCCAAGGAGCTCTTACTAGATCGACTAGAAGTATCCTTCACGGAAACCTGCCTCCAAGAACATTGCCTGTGCAATGTATCGGAACTAAAACCAGTATTCGATAGACTGCGCTAAAGTCGCTAAACTAAAGGCTCAACTCGTTTCTCTATACATATTCAGGTTCAAATACCTTGCAGTTGAGCCAAGAACTCCAAACACTTATTGGATGCTGCAAGCAGACAATGCAATGTCTTGAGGAGCAAGAACAGGCTGGTTTCTTACAAATATTGCCCAGACAACTTGAGGGAGACTCCTACCAGCTGTTTGCGTCAGACGTGCCTACTTTCTTCCAAGAATTTGAAGAACGGCTTAATCGTACGTATCTGCATAGAGAGACATATTAAGAGTTAGTGAACAGATTAATAACAGCACACCAAAATCCTTGTGAGACTCTCATTGCTTTTGCTACCAGAGTAAAGCAGTTTTTGACGCAGTGCAGGGAGGCGTCGGAGACAAAATATGGTCGATTTTTGGCTCAAACTGTAGTTGATAGACGCCTCTAAAAAGTTGGTGTGATAGATTGACAAAATCGAAGCTTTAAAATAAGCCCTTGGTAGATTTTTTTGGTTGCTTCTAATTTTGGTCGTAGCTCTGATCCGGTTGACGCGAATCGTCCCATATATATATATATATATGTAAGTAAAGGTTCATTTTACTAGAGTAAAATATATTTTACTAGAGTAATATATATTTTAGGAACTTGTTTACATAACTCTTTATATCTAAACTTATTTTCATATATGTAGATGTTGGTTTATTAAGGTTGAACATGCGCCCGTGTCTATTTCAAAGGGAATCTGCTGAATTTCGACAGTTAATATGCATGCTGCCGCCGGTCATGTTTGCTCATCGTAAATCGAATTTATTCTCTTGAGGCACGCTGCAGCCACGTGGCCATACCTTCTACTTCTGTAACACAGCAACTGTGTTGCTGGGCATACACTCTCATGCACTCCGTTACATCTTCTACATCTTGGACTAATTCTTCTATGATTCCAAGAATAGGAACGGGAATTGTGAGATTTTTTTTCTGTGCCATCCAAACGTTGTTGGTCCAGCACTCGCTGAAACTGTATTTGCTCACCATTGTTTGTGTCGCTTCTTTTCCGCTCGTTACAAGGAACCACAGCAGTGTTTCTTTTTGCGCCCGACGTATTTGAGTCTACTACTTTATGTATTCGCTGTTCACGTGATTTACTATTTTTTCCCCCATTTCGTAATTATTTGCCAACTTGCAATACTCTTCGAACTTTTTCGATTCAGGTTCAGATAGCAGTCTTTGTTTTAGTGATTCATCGGCTACCCCCGTTACTATTTTATCACACAATGCTTCGTCGAGAAAGCTATCAAACTTACAATTTAATGACAGTTCTTTCGGTAGATAACGTATTCATTAATTGATTCACCAATACACTGGTTTGCTGAATAGAATTGTACCCTCTTTGTCCTTTTATGCGTCTTAGGTGCGTAGTGTTCTCTCAACAATTTTAATAAATCACCTAATTTTTTGGTCTCTGGCTCTTCTGGGTAGCACAAGTTCTTTAAGGCCTTGAACAGGTCTCCACCACTCAATGTTAACAATAGGGGATCTTGGTGATAAGCAACAGTCATTGTTTGCGGATTATTCCGTCAAAAGATGCGAATGGGTTAATCCCATTTCTGATTTTAATCTGTCTCGCACTGATAACTGGCTGGTACTTTCTTCTTTTTCAGGCTTAAACATTTGGCAATCACACGCGATGCACAACCAGTTAAAATTTTTACAACTAACTTTTTATCCTCGTCGGCAATTGTTGGCCGCATGGCGGATCGAATAAAAGACCGACTTCATACAACGTATTTATTCCATAACGGTCACAAGAGAACAGGCAGAGTTAGAACTAAGAATTTACTCCGATATCTACACTGTCACAATACATGTGTGATAGCTAAATTGCGAGAGAACTGATATATTTGTAATATTGTTGTTTAGTCATAAAATGAACATTTAATAAAATTTACTCATTTACTTTTCATAACTTAACTTGTATTAAAATTATAGCAGCCACTGTATTTACTCTTATTGCAAGCCATTTTGTTGCCAACTGTAAATTAACTAACTCAAAAAATCTCTGCACAGTTAGTCGAAAATCTGCATAATTTGTTTTTGTATCATTTTTTTTTTTGTACAATTTCATTCGTTGTTGGACCGCAGAGTCAGAAACATTTTAAATAAGGCTTCTGTCTACGCCTTATATAACCATCCAATTACCCATCGTTTCACAGTCTTCATTTTCATCTTCATTACTTTCTTCCCTCATACCTTCAAATTCTTCAGTACGTGGACGATCGACGTAGTGATCGATCGGATTAGGCATAGATTTAGGATCCATATTTTGGAGTTCTCGTGTGCTTTTCAACATTTGTACTCGTTTTTCGGAAATGTTTGTATTTATGCCGCGAGATAAGGAAAGAATTATCAAATAATATACAGCCTTTTGTGCTGATATTTCAGAAGAATTGAGGAAGGCATTTGATATGGTCCTCAAAGATTCTCGACCCGCTTTATTCCCTTTTCTTGTCTCTTCGACTGCATCTCTAAGCAGTTTTCACATTCTTCGATCAGCTTTATTAATATAGTTAACTATGTATAACGAGCAGGCCAAACGGATCTAATGTGTATTGAACAACCATACTGGCGGGATGGAGTTGAATAATTTTTTGAATAAGGATTTATATAAATACCTTTAGGTTTTCGCTTTAATAGAATTGTAGCTCTAGAAATAGAAGCTCTAATGGCAAGAATGTACTGTTCTCTGGTGAGTCCAACATATTGCAAAAAGTTCTCAAAGTTTGTTATATTTTCGGGGATACTATTAAGTTTTTCTTTAAGGCCTTTTTCCAGCTCTTTGCTATTTTTATACGTAGGTTCATCTTTATTTATTTCTGTTAAAACTGTTTTGCCATATGGGTAAAATGGTATACCAAATCTGCACGGCAGGTATGTGTGTGCTTATGCCTAATGGCGCTGTAGCTCAATTAGTGAACTCTCAATATCTGCACTGCTAAACACCAGTGCTCCTTTCAGCCATAGAATTATATGGGTATGAGGAGAACCACGGTGCTGGAACTCTATTCGGTAGTAAAAATGTTCTATGTTATATGTACCAAGGGACCTGACGGGAAAGACCAAGTTTTTTTCAGAGATTGAAGACGAATATCAAAATATGTAGCACAAATGTAGGGGTCATTTTGGATAAGGCGAGCTTTCTCTGTATATGACAACCGTTCTACTTGCTCCTTAGTTATTTTGTTTTCATCCATAGTATTTTTAACAATTTTATTAGTTCAGGCCACTTTCTTTCTGCCGCTGAAAGTATCACAAAAAGTGTGGGGACACCGAATTGCGTCACCATAGCGAGTAATTTTTTTTTCTCTGCTACCCGGTGTGCAGGCGAATTTTTAATTCCTCTTAAAACTCTATATCCCTCATCTACTTGAACCAAATTATCAAGGTACGTAGAATCTAGCATGTTCTCAACTAAAATAGGCTCCCCATTTCGGTTTTTTTCGTAGACACATCGCAATACTATTCTGCACTCTGATAGATTGTTGCTTTTTGAAAGCAGTAAATAGGTAATCGCGAAGGACGGCACGACGATCTTCTCGGAATATTTCTGATTTTTTAATGTTCATATGACTGGTGCACCTGGTGCAATTTATCAAAGTCATATCCTGATCTAAAAGGGTTTCATTACCACCAGGATTTACATCTTCATTAGTGTAGAAAATTTCAAAATAAACAGAAAAAAAGAATTTTTATGAGAGAATAGTATTCAAATTGTGTAGCGTCATCGCTTATCGGTTCACTTATTGTTCTACTGTCTTTTGTTTGTGTACCGTGCCGACTGTACCCACTGCTATCGATTTTTAGGGAAGGTTATCATGTAAAAGCGATCTAGTCACTAGTCAATAAAGCAACCTGAACGAGATCGAACGCCTGAAGTTTTTTTGTAATACCTCTGATCGCCTCAAAAGCCTACATTAGTTTCCTCATAATCATTATTCAACTTATGAGACACATGTTCATTAAGCTCATCATCATATGACCAGTTCTCATCAACCTGAATGCTCAGCTCTTTATAATGATTACATTGAGCGAAGTACTGAGCAGCTTAGCATACTTTTTGGGTCGGATACGCACCTCGCATTCGTGGTTGTAGCACATTTTGTGTTTCAGTTCTACTGTTATAACGTGCGTATCTGATAGTGACAGAGGTAATGAAGTAACTATAGTGTTTACTTCAACTGGTACATTTATTACATTTCCTGCAAGGCCATGCTGATATCCTAGGCCACTTCCTCTTTTAACAATGTTGATGAAAATGTGTCGAGCACATACTAGTCGTTCTTCGAGAGGAGTAAGATCTTTCAAAACGTCAACGTTTCCTGCAAATACCAAGCCATTTGCTCTGGCTATACGGGGAACTTTGAAATACAGAATATCTGTTGCGCACATGTTACAGAAAGTACCTGTATCTGCCTCTGGGTGGAGATGGAATATTTGTAACAAATAGTCATCTGCATACTTGTCGCTTTTAGGCCATCATACATGCGCAATGAGTCTCCATTGTAAAATAGACACACCCGGTGTTCGACCCCATTGTAATCTTCTCCATAGTAAAGTAACTGGATGTGGTTCTGATTAGGTTCAACTGGAGATATATCAACAACAGACTTAAGAAAATCTATTGGACGGGGCTGTGAGAACGTATAACGATTTAAAATGTAATGGAATACAGTAACACAATTGCCCTCCACACAACTGGTTTTCCTTAATAGGTATTGAAAATCAAAATTAATGTCTCCGAAATCCATATTTTCAGATTCCAATTTCAACCACCACAAAAGCAAGTCTGAAAAAGATTGCCGTAAAATATTGTGATATGTGTGTTGTGTCGATCCAGCGCAGATTCATTCGGTTCGCACTTGGGGATATGCCTTGGGACGACCCTGTGGTCCTTCCACCTTATCGTGCGCGACTTAATCTCATTAGTATGGCTTCGCTGGAACAGAGTCGCAATGTTGGCGATGTAGTTTTTATTCACCAGCTCTTGAACGGTTATATCGATTCCGTGGAGCTCCGGGATAGGATAGTCGCTGGTTGAGGGGTATCCCTCTCCTGCATGTTAACTTCTCTCGAAATAACTACGGTAGCCATGAGCCTATTAATCGGATGTGCATGGCGGTTAATCGCATTGGTGTGCATTTTGATCTGTGTGTATTTAAGGATGTACTTAAAAGCCGTCTTTACGTAGTTTTGTGACTTCTCGCCTGGGTGCTGACTCTTAAAAATCCTATGTCTGATCCTTTGTGTTCTTTTGTTTGTTCTTGTTCTGTTGTCAGTCGTTTATCTATTGTCATTGCTTTTTTTCCATCTGTTCTATCTGTTGGTTAACCTTTACAGACGAGCACTTGCCCTGCACGGCCTCATCATACTAACTATTACATATCTGCATGCTGTTTGAGCCTAATCTTAAGTGTAACTCATTATTAATGAACTTTGATTGCCTTTTTACTGGCTTTAACATTACTAAGATTTATTATGTCTTGCATGCTTGTCGGGGAGCCCAATCTTAGCGCATTTCATTGAAGTGTGCGAACGCTTACGCGGAGATGGGTAAATATTTCTTGACTCCTCGCTGAGAAGTGCTGTTGTGTGGTGTGGGATTAAATAACAACAAGTCACTTTTGTGAAAATAATTTTTATTATTTTATTGAGTAAACTTATAATCCGAAACAAGAATTTACTGAGATTAGACCGACCGCACCGTTTGAAGACTAAAACCACACACAATCGACTTTACTAGCGGGGCACATATTACACCTCGGACGAAGCACGATTCCCACATGATGTAACATGACACCTTTAATTTTTGTAGCTTGATTTTTGGAGTTAAAGATAATGCACTTAGCAAGAGATATGTAAGACCGTCATAATTCATGTGCAACTTGAGACGAGTAAAAGAAAAAGAATTAATGTGCATTCTTCGATTTGTTTAGGTCAGGACAAAATTATCATGATACTTGAAAGAAATTTAGCTATTTTTAAAGGAAATTAGCTGTTAAGAAATTTATGGTTTGCCGTTTCAGGAATTTATATTTTAGGTGTCATGTGTGGCATGTGTGGGAAACGTGCTTTACAACAGTGCGCCTTCTGGTCTAGAAGGGAAGGGAAACTCATTACTAATACAAAATAACATGATAAAGAGAGCACTATGCAAGAGAACAAAATAATTAAAGGAAGAATTTTCAACTTTTATAAGTCGTCTTTGTTTTTAGCAAATTTATTAATACTACTAACAAAATTATCGCGAAAATTATTAAATTTACCGGAAAAACGACTTTCATTTTTGATGTCTCCGATTGTTTCTGCCACACTTCCATTTTAGGGTTCCGTACCCAAAGGGAAAAAAACGGGACCCTATTACTAAGGCTCCGCTGTCCGTCCGTCCGTCCGTCCGTCTGTCACCAGGCTTTATCTCATGAACCGTAATAGTTAGACAGTTGAAATTTTCACAGATGATGTATTTCTGTTGCCGCTATAACAACAAATACTAAAAAACAGAATAAAATAAATATTTAAAGGGGCTCTCCTACAACAAACGTGATTTTTTTGCTCGTTTTTGCTCGATATTGATAACGGCAACAGGTAGACGCTTGAAATATTCACAGAATATTGAGTTATATTATCCACTTTAAAAATAAATAATTAAATTAAAATAAAATTAATATTTAAGTGGGGCTCCCATACAGCAGACATGTTTTTTTTTGCCGTTTTTATAGATAATGGTACGGAACCCTTCGTGCGCGAATCCGACTCGCACTTGGCCGGTTTTATTCAGTTTATTAGAATTAATAACGTTTTTTTTCTAATTACAGTTACACTTATATCACTATACTAATCTCACTGTATTAAAAACACTGCAAGTAAATAATAAATTTTATTCAATCTTAAGTTCACCAAACGAATGAAATTTGTAACTAAATATGACACTTGTCAAAATGAAAGGCGAAAATCCTCTCTTCCGTGGTAAATTCTCAGAGAAAGAAAATACTTAAATTCAAATACGTGTTTTACACGTGCTCGTATTGGTATCTAAAAAAGTTTCAAACACAAATTACTTACAACAGAATTGCAAAATAAGGCCGGTGCAAAGAAAATGGTTTAAAACTTGGCGTTGGTTTCGATTTCAACTCTTTTGCTGGTCAAACATCTACATGAAGTAAGGAACTTGGCCTTTTTTTTCAACATTATGTTTTTGGTGGGATTGATATTTTCCCAATCGTGATATGAAAATTTATGTGAAAAGAGTATTTTCTGTTAAATATTATAGAATTCTTTATTTACATAGTTCACGACACATGCAGAAATTGCAGTATGCAATTTTTAAGAAGCCCATACTCTCTGCATTATACAGGGTGTTACAATAGTTTGGGCAGATGTTAAATGTGAACGGAGTTTAAACGTGAATTGTTTTTTGAGGTTAGTTTGTTGTTTTGACATCTTCAGTCATTTACAAATTGAATCATGGAAAAGCTGAACATTGAACAACGTGTTAAAGTTATTGAAGCCTATTATGAAAATGGATGTTCAAACAAAAGTGCATTTCTCGTTTTTCGGGATTTTTTCGGCCCGCACAATCGACCAACCGAGAGTGCTATTGGAGAAATTCCAAGAAACCGGGCCTGTGGCAGATACTGGCTTCTGTATGTGCTCGTGCAGGATGCTCACCCGAAAACATTACTGCCTATATTCGACATTGAGTACAAGAATTGCACTTTTCCACGGCGACTTTGCATCGGATATTGACTAAAGATCTGTCGTTGCGCGCGTACAAAAAAAGCCGATGGACCATTTAAAGAGCCGTACATTTCCCGATTGGATACACGAACAGAGACAAACGAATAACGAATTTTCCACCAAAATCCTCTTCAGCGACGAAGCCCATTTCCATCTGAATGGCTATGTCGACGAGCAGAATTGCAGAATATGAGCTAATGAAAATACAAGGGCAATTGTCGAAACACCAGTGCAAAAAAACTCTCCAATACAAGAAGAAGAATGGAAGTGAAAAGGAAAAATTTGGAGCAAACGAAGCTGTAGACGAAGAAGGTGGAGTGAAGTAGAGTTTGACGGAGGAAGATTGCCTACTTCGTGGGACCCGCACGACAACCCAGGCCTGGGAGCTTTCTAAGTCAAGCAGGTAGGCTAAGGTTTTGTTTGCATGAAGATAAAATTAATCTATGCATGTTGCAAAAAAAAAAATTTCACATCTTTTTCTTGGATAGTGTAATGTTTTTGCTCTGATTTTCGTCTCTTGTTTTAATTCCCATGTGACCAGCTGTGCCCTAGACCAGCTGGTTACATTTTGGGGGCTCAACCGGGATCGTATACCTGCATTCTTTTAGCTTAATTCCATCATCAAGTGTTGTTTTGCGTAAACTCCATCTCACCTTCTATAATTCGAGTTAAATGCTTTGAGTAAAGACCGCAATAAAATCTCGAATTGCATTCTTCCCAATTAAAACTGTTAAATTTTACACTTAGTACAATCTGAATCGAAATTGCCGTTGAGATAACTTGATAAAATTTGCACCATGTAAAGTTGGTGAACTAAAGAAGTTTTTGAACTAGTTTCTAAAAAAAATTATGGAACTTTTTTCTTAAAATTGCCATAGAACATTCAAATTAGTTTTTGTTTTTGTAAAAGAAAAAATTCAACATTATTTTTTGAGACAATGGTGAAGTGTATTGAAATAAATGTTTTTTAAATACAAGAGGGCACTGTTAAGCTATTTCGGGAAAAAAAATCAAATGCCTATCTCACTTACTTCGATCGCTATGACCAAAAATCCCTTACAACACGTAATTAGCGAAAAATTTTGAAAATGTGTAATAACTCGAAAACTAAGAAAAATCATAGAACATACATGGGGGTGATTTGGGTTCCCCGAGGGACGCTCTACCTCTAGGCTTCCAATTATCACTACTTTTTGGGACACCCTGTATAGGTTATAAAAAGATTTTTCATATGTGGCGAAAAGTGTTGCCACATTACTCCTTCTCCAGTGCTGGCGATACCGCTCCGGAATTTTGACTTGTCTTCCTCTTCTTGTTACATTGGGTTCCGTTTTGAGCGGGTTTTGAACTATTGTTTTATCAAAAATTGATGGTGCTATCTGCTCTCCCTGGTTGTTGAGTAGAATGGCTGGCTTGATTTTATCAACAGAAATTGTCTTTTGCTGTCCATTAATTAGCAGGGTGAAATGCTTTGAGGTTTTCGAAATTACTAAGTAGGGTCCTTCATATGGATTCTGTTGCGTTTTACAGAATTTGTCCAAGCAAATACATGGGTAGAATTCGGCAAGTCCTTGTGTACGAAGACTTTTTGTGTACCATGTCGTGCTGGCTGAGTTGGCTGCAAGTTACGCATGTAATCTTGCAGGTGCTGTATGAATATTTCTACGTTGCCTTCTGTTTTCTCGGCAGAGAAGAAATCTCCAGGGAGCTTAAGCGTTGTTCCATATACTAGCTCTGTGGGTGACGCCTTGATGTCGCCGTGCAGTGATGATCTCAGTCCAAGTAAAACAAAAGGAAGCTTATGAACCCATTGTTCGGAGTTATGGTATTTGATTGCTGCTTTAAGTGTCCTATGAAAGCGTTCTACCATTCCATTTGCTTGTGGATGGTAGGGTGATGATCTGTTCCTTTTAATACCCAATAGTTTGGCCAGTTCATTGAATAGTGATGATTCGAACTGACGCCCTTGATCAGTGATTAGTGATTAGGGATTCTATACCTCGAAATTCATCCTGCAAAAAAAGATTTTTCAACGTTTTCCACTGTAATGTCGGGTATAGGAATAACTTCTGCATAAGTATAGCCATTGGAATAGAGTAGCGGCCCCACGGTGTCCAAGTGTACGTGAAAACGCCCTTCCGGGGGAAGGAAGTCAGCAACTGGAGTTTGTATATGCCTCTGTACCTTGCTTTTTTGACAATTGAGGCAGGCCTGTGACCAGATACGGCTGTCTCTCCTCATGCCAGGCCAGATATACCTCCCCTTGAGAAGTTGTGTTGTTCTCTTGACTTCAGGCTTCAACAAGTTGTGTATTGTGTTAATACTTGTCTTCGGTATGATGCTATAATGTACAGACGAGCCTTACCGTGCTTGCAATGTATCTACGCAGAACACTTGCTGGCTGATACTGAGAAGAGATAGCTTCTTCAGTTGTAAAGATATTCCGGAATTTGGAAGATGCCGAAGCTCTTCATCAGATTGCTGCTCTCCGGCCAGCTCGTCGAAGTTGACGGGGGATGCTAGCGAAATTACGTTACCTCTTGATAGAGTATCTGCTGCTATGTTGTTTTTGCTAGAAACTGTTGTTGTGAATTGTCCAATGTACTAGAGATGCCTGAGTTGTCTTGGGGATGACTTCTCGGGCTTCTGCTGAAAAACGAATGTCAGCGGTTTGTGATCGGTGTAAATCACAAATTGTCGTCCCTCTAAAAGATGTCGAAAGTGCCTGAAAGAGAGATAAGCACTTAAAAGTTCTCTGCCGTAAGCACTGTATTTTGCTTGAGCAACAGAGAGCTTGTGGGAGAGGATCCCTAAAGGTTGCCATCCTTTCGCTGTTTGCTGTAGGACAACAGCACCTACCGTTGTATCAAATGCATCAACCATAAGAGATACCATTGCAACTGTAATTGGGTGTGCGCCAAAAGTGTTGAATTTGCCAGTATTCGTTTACACTGTTCGAAGGGGTCAGTCATTTCAGCCGTCCACTGAATGATCGTTTTGTCATCTTTCCTGTTGCCAGAATAACAAGCATGGAGGGGAGTCTGAATATGTGCTGCTTTGGGTAAAAATGTTCGGAAAAAGTTTACCATGCCCAAGAGCCTGCGCAGCTCCCGCATAGTTGTCGGCCTTTTGTGTGAAATGATATTAGCGGAAGAGAGGAGTGGCCTGATCCCCTCTTTGGTAATGAGGTGACCAAGAATGTTGATTCAAACGTGCATTTGGCAGGATTTATGGTGACACCATAATCCCGAAAGCGCTGAAAAAGATGTCTTAAGTGGTCTTCGTGTTGCTCCACATCGTTAAAGCTATGAGGAAATCATCTAGGTAGGGAGAGCAGAAGTTTAAACCTCTGGTGAGTTCGTGGAAAACCGCTGAAACATCTGCATAAATCAAACATCATCGATAGAAATTCAAAAACTCCAAACGGTGTCGTAATG
>QYTT01077999.1:8530-19972 GCA_006980735.1 Dasypogon diadema | reverse complement strand
ACTGAAACAAATCGGTATCTTGATCTTGAATATATATACCACACCTTTCAAATGTTTTTCATAAATTTCATATAAATAAGTTATCTATGGAAAGAGACCCATTACTATCACCCATCCAGTTTTATTTTTAATGAATGAAGTTTTACACGGTCATAAATATCTCAAATTCCTCCCGCCTTACTAATAAAATATCTATTCAGCTCACATAATTTTCTCTAAATCTTATCGCAAGTGATACAGCTTGCTCGGAAATATCCGCCGGCATATGCAAATACTCTTTTATAAGCAAAAACAAAAAACAAAACTGCCACCTCAACACAATTCATTTCGATCCACGTTCGTTTCTTACCCTTGACATATTGCAATTATGAGAAAAAGTTCGAACAGGTTTTTTTTATATTATTATTACCTTATATTTTCTTCTTATGTTACGGAAATGGCAGCTATTAACGCTTTGTATCTGAACAATGTCAAACAAAATTCTTCTGACTAAAAGCTTCAACGCATTCAACCGGTTTTTGCTTTAGTTAAACGAAAACTTACGTTCTTTTTATAGCAGAAATCCACGCAGAGATAGTTACCGTATTTCTTATTCGCATCTTCCACTTCCATCCACCCACATAGTGTTTTTGCGGTTAGAGATGGCTCCAACGTTCAGATATGGAAACTTAATCTTGATAGGCTGTTCAAGCTATAGATGGATATGTAAACGATCTGAACCTGCCCGCGTTATGTTACCAAATGAACTGCGTCAACTGTGATTTTTGCCAACGAAGTTGTTGTACTCTTTATTGGCTTTTATATGTTTATGATAAGAAATGTTTCGTAAAAACATTAATATTTTAGGTGGGTCTACCATATTTTAAAATGAGTTTTTGGAACTTACTGAAAGAAGTAAGCTTTCGCAACATAAAGTTCAAAAGAAATACAAGCTTAAATCTCAGTATGACTGATTTATTACCTGTCCTGTAAAAAATGCCTACATATAAAGATATCTCCTCTAAGTTTTTGAAATGCTAATTGTAGTTGATTGGTAAATCTTGAAGAATTAAAAACAAAAGCAGCAGTAAAATGCTTAAAGCATTTTATTGACATTAAGCTATAAACTTATTACTTATTTATTTTACATCCATGTATTTGTGAAAAACATAGTAAAGCAGTACTGGATACGTATTGTAACTGTTGAAAATTTCAAGAGGCACATGCAGAAGATATAACAAAACAAACAGAACAAACAAAACAAAACAAGCACAGCCGACGCGGAATAAAATATCCCAGAATCACAATTTACAGGAAACGAACCTGCGCCCAGATGAAAATCTGTAAAGCTTATCTACCCATAAGAATTAAAACTCCCTAAACGACCTTTCACATCACCCAAATATCGCACAGACTAGTATTTTAGTGATCTGGGCGAAATGTAAAGTACTTCGTGGAAAAAAAAAACCTTTTTCACTTCCAGACCACTTTTTATTAAGAACAAAAACGAAAATAAACAAAATAAGTAAAATTAATAGAATTGTTAGCCTGAGGAAAATGAATTCTATGATTCCTCATCTAAAAACGCTCCCTCTTCTTTATCCCATCATTCTCATTCATTCATTATGAAATTAACGTCAATTCCAGTAATTTCTGCAACCAATTCAAAGTTCGTGAAAAACCTTCCACTTGTTTTGCCATCATCGGTGTTGATCTAACCCGATTTAGGTATGCATCAACGATCAGGCCAATCTATGTTTGGAACTCCTTTGGCATATCTAATTTTTTCTGCTTTACGACAGCTTTTGCACTTTTTGTTCCTAGTTATTTTTTTACAGGTAGCTTTTAAAATAAATGTATTATAAAATGAATTCTTATTTCTGTTGGATTTTTGCCAAAATCCTATTGTTCGTAGAGCATATAAGTTGAAGAAACAGAAAAGAGCACTTGACGGAACTCAAGGGTCATTCCACGTAAAATCGTTCAATACTCTGGGAAATTTCGGTCCGACTGTCACGGATTTTTTGAGAGTTAGCACATACAAAGATAATAATATAAGATATATAATAAATACAAATTCTCAGCCACTCCCCTTGCAAACCTGCCGAGATATGGAAGTTAAAAATTTTCTGAAATGTTGCGTTAGTGTCAACTTTGAAAGAGTATAACTCTGCAGGAATTTTACCGATATTGGTAATTATGGTATCATTTTAAAGGGGATCGACAGAACTTTCAGAATAAAATAAAAAAGATTTTTTGGACAAAATCACATTTTAAGCATATAAGAAGAATCCTTTACCCTTGAATACGCTCTTCCACCTGTGCTCTTACTACTATCGCAATATAAAAGTGATATCACAAATAGTGCATAAGAGGGGAAAATTTGAATGCGGATAGAATAGCATAAAACTGAACTTTCAATTTTGAACAAAAACGGAAATCCATTAAAATTTGTAAATTGTCTCTAAACATTGATTATTAAATGTAAATGTTATTTAATTTACAAACAAACAAATAAAATTTTCTCCAGGTTTATTTTAGTTATCCTGCTAGTAGAATAAAGATAGTTTTTAGAAATAAAAAGAATGTAGCCAGATTTCAAATCACATTGTTTAAACCGGAACACACTGCCTGTCAAAAATATTTTTATTTAATTCACCATTTCCTATTCTTTTGAGACAAAGACAAATAAAGATTGTAATGATCTTGTTTCTAGGTTTTAAATTAAATATGAGAGAGTACACAACAATAAAACAGAAGACAGAGATCATTAAGTCTGGGGGTATTTGTAAAAAGGAGTGGGGGGATTCGCTCCATTTTCGAACTTAGATCAGCAAATTTTCTAAAGGTAATATATACCAAATTTCAGCCTTCTATCTCAATTCTGTAGGCGACTGTATAGCATATACATTTTAAAATCTCTTTTGTATTGTTATTGCTTGTTTTAATATTTGCGACCGTTTTCCATTTGCCTATCGCCCTGCATCATCTCGATCTGTAAAGATCATTCCGCAATAAACAGCCGAATTTGCCAGACATGTTTGTTTCACTTACAATTCGTTCTCGAGTTGTGTTTACAGACGGACGGACAGACGGACATGCTTAAATCGATTTGTTTTCACATTCTGAGCATATGTATATAATTCATTCTGCTCTAGGATCATTGGTTCTATGCGTTACAAACATTAGATCAAAACTAATATACCATATCTATCAATTGGAAGTACGTCTTGGAGGATATTCAAGAATAAACGAGTCTTCTTATATGCTTGAAATTTAATTTTGTCCAAAAATATTTCTTCTTATTTTTTTTTAAAAGGTTTTGCCGATCCCCTTTAAAATGATACCACAATCACCAATATCGGTTAACTTCCTGCAGAGTTATACACTTTCAAAGTTAGCACTAAATCGACATTTCAGGAAACTTTTACCTTCCATATTTCGGAAAGTATGCAAGGGCGAAGCTGGGAATTTATATCTTACATATGCTCCACATTGCCATATTATAAAGAAAGTATGGGATGGTCGGACTGAAAGGGTAAGACGATTCTTCGTGGAATGACCGTCAAGTTCCATGTTGGTGAAATCTCCTTATCGTCGGAATCAAAACACTACAGTATTTTTAAATGCTGGCACTTCGCTAGCAATTCACATCTCCAAATTTTTACCTTTCATGGAACTTAAGCAAGTGGATTTTTTCCAATTTTGATCTTATATTCGCTGCCATCAGTCAAAATTTAGAAGGCAAATTCTCACTTTAACGACATTCTGTAGACACAGCTCTAACCACATCACTGCTTCGAGTACAACTCAACCTCTTATAAGTGTAACCCTCCAACTAAAATTCGACTGTTTTCAATTCGTGTATTGAAATAAGTTTCTATGCAATGTACTATGTACGTCTTTTATAAAACCACATTCACATTTACTTCTTTTATGACATATTCTCGGCTGAAAAGAACTACTGACTATCTGTAGAAATCAGAAATTTAACATATGTGGTGCAGAATGTTGCAGATGGTAAGTCTTCCTTTTAAGCCGACGATATATGACTACTTTAGCAATATGTCACGTAAAATAGATTTTGTTCACCACAAACTGCTGCAATCCAAATTGTGTTTGAAATTAAAAATTTCGCCTTTGAATTGTTGATTTTTTCTATCTTCAAACATAGCCTCCTCAATTTTTGTAATTTCCGTCAATTTAATTTATACCCAACAAATGTTAAAACGTTTCAAATGTGCAATAAAACAGATTTGAACACAAAAATTTTCTTAACTGAAGAAAATACTTAAGAGGTGTCAAGGATCCCCTACTAAATGCATGCATCAACTCTATTCTGGTTAATGACCTCTTCAGTCTTGGAAACAGATGTTACACAGAAACGTAGACATTAAGATCTTCAGAATCCATCAAAATGCTATTAATAGTAACAGACAAACATTTCCTTATAAATATTTTCATTTGGTTCCCATGCCTTGGAGTGAAGGATGCACATTTTGTTGAGGATCAGAATCAAGTGCAAATGATGTGGTGCATACGGTTCTCATAAACAAAATATGTAGTTCATTGGCATTCCCTTGCATCAGTTTATCAGTGTCCCAAATTGAATTGTAAATTACATTTTTCTCACTCGTACTCTTTTTACCTCGCTTGGAGGTCTTGGGATTTATTTTGTTAAGGTAGGTACTTAAACAACCATTGAACATACCAATCAAATAATTAATCCTTTTCTGTACACTATTTGAATTACGGTATCTTTTACGATAATAGCTGCTCTCTATTTTGCAGACAAAATTATATTCCATGATAAAAGCAGATGCTAAAGGACAAAAGAAAACTAAAAGTTAAAACTACGAAAGCATTCAGCAATGCTACAAAATAAGGCAGGTGATATAAAAAAAAGCGTTCAGAATTTGCAATAATGAAGTTAAGAGCTCAAAATAAAGACATTAAGGAGCCTTCTATAAAACAAACAAGAGCTCTTCTAATCCTCTGAAACTCAGAAAGGTGCTGTCGATCGGTCTATCTCTCGGAAGACTACAAATGAGGATTATATTTCTAATAAGAAAGAAACCCTTGATACTATTCTTCCAGATAGGTTCCCAGGATCATTACCAGAGGCACACCACACACCCCCATGTAAATCTAGACATATTTCCTCTTCCGAGGAAACTAGCAGAACTCTAGAAAGCTACTGATTTTATACAACAGTGATCAGACCGACGATAAGTTTAGTTTCCTGTTTGGAACTATTATTCCTACAGTCGCCCTGAAGACACTCATCGATCCCATTCCTCTCCGTCTAATTATTATGTAGGCAGTCTGGCAAGCGCATTGGGGTTTAGGTACAAAGCGATTGCACCGAAAATCTTAAAAGAACATCCCACGATTGAGTTTGGAAGTTACATTTGATACCGTTTCTTATCGCATGTTTGCATCATTGTCTGCATAGCTTCGACGAGTTGGAGGTGGTCGCGTTGGACATCTCGCAGGTCTTTGACAGAGTTTGATCTTGACCCATCTCTTTTTAATTGGATTGGAAGTTTCCTTTCTGATCACTCCATCTCTGTTTCCTTGGGCAGTGTTACCTCTAACACTTATAAAATCAATGCCGGTGTACCGCCGGGGTCGGTATTGTCCCCTACTCTCTACTGCCACTGATAACAATCGAACACACATGATTGGATTTCTCAACGATGACATTAAAAACCATTATCGCCTGGAACAGGGCGAATCAGGTTAAGTTTAATGCACCCAAAACTCAAAACTTTCAAAAGAACCCGAAATCCACCGCCTCCTCTCTTCTTCAATCGTGTGAGTATTTCAAACATTCCTAATTTAAACATCTTAGGGGTTCAGGTATCCAACAATCTTAGTTGAGCAGATCACATCTTTGCTAATGTAAAGAGTGCGATAAAGTACTTGCGCTTCCTGCATCGATGACGAAATACTCCACTTGTTCTGATCTAACGCTCATATACAAGGCGATTACTTCTAAAATCGATGTCTGGAGCATCGGCGCAATATCCCTAGTATAACGCTCATTTTTTTCTAATTTAATGGATATTGTTTCAACGAAATTTCTAGTTTGATTCCTGATAGTTTAATCTCCACGCGCGATACCCGCGCATCAAGCCGCCTTCACCACTTCTTCCTTGAGATAAGATCTAGCAGAACAATGAAGTTTAAAGAATCCTTTTTGAGACGAACTCTGCGAACATGGAGCAGACTATCATCTTTTGTTTTCCCCGTCGCTTGTGGCCCGCAATTAATTAGACAGAAAGTGCACCGACCCTTTCCCTATCCCCATTTTCCTTTCCACCAAGGCTGTGCATAACATACCTGAGCTTTGGCTTTACTGTAAAAAAAACTGAAAGTGTTCCATAAATGTAGAAGAGGGTGTGGACTGAAGTGTAGTATCTCGCTAGGTCAGCATACTGGATAGATATAATTCTGGTCAGACCTATCTTGATATTTTCTGCGGTAGTCTGGTGGCCTAAGTCGTGCCAAATAACTGTTAGCTGATAACTGGATAGGGCACGACGAAGTGTGCCAAATTCACCAAATTCACAGGTCCTGCTACCGTTGGATCTCTGTAAAAAATAGTGGAGGTTACAGTCGGGATGCAGCAGGGGCACAAGATATTCGTTAGAGACTGAGCATGGGCTTAGGAAAATCCTGCATTACAAATCAGGGAAAATCGGGGAACTCACGATATCCAAGGACGGAAAACTGACACAAGTCTCTCGTGAGTCACGAATCAAATCAACAGAAAGAACTGGGGGAGATTTTTATATTCTCAGACGGATCTCTAAGGAACGGCAGGACAGGCGGGAATGCTGGTCATGATTCTTGGATTGGACTACTTAATAAAGGATCAGATGCGATTCTCTCTGTACTGGACAATGAAGCAATTCATCTGGAACGAAATAATGTTTACAAAAACCCAATGACTATCCCTCGTAAAATGAGGTAATACTTAGGTTAGGTTAGAGGATACAAAGGGATCAGAGGAAAAGAATAAGCGGACAGCTTATTAAAATAGGGGCAGCTGTGGAGTTTCAAGGCCCAAAGCAATACCTTATAGAGTTACCCATGTCTCGATAAGGTAACACAAAAATCGGTGGAAAAATAATACAATCCTGTCAGGAGAAAAGTTCTAAGGGCTGATTCCAATCCAAGTCTGCGTTTTCGTCATCGTCTCGTTATAACAATTAGTGACGTCAGATCGAGACGAGCATCAAGCATGCTCGTTCCAATTGGACTTGATTTTTGACATTTCGTTCATCTTCCATGGTTACGACTAATGGGCTTATTAGCCAGAAATTGATGGAAATTACACATTATTTTTGCTTCAAATCATTTGATTTCAATTTTAAAATCTCTTAGCTTATAATAAATCAAAAATAATACAAAAGAATATGCGTTTTCTCGAATAAAAGCTATTGATAATTTGCATGAAGTCAACTCAGAAGTTAACTTGATGAAGTGTTATACAAACTAGCCAAGCTCCAAGTTGTCTCGGTCTGACGTCACAAATTGTTATAACGAGATGAAGACGAAGAGGAAAACTTGGATTGGTATCGGCCCTAAGTGTGTAGCAAAAAATACTCAGATAGTTGGTTTCTCTGCTTTGGATATCTGGGTATGAAAACTTTGGATATCACGATAATAGGATGGGGATTTTAGACGATAATGCATACAGGCGGTAGAACACATTGTATGCGACTGTTCGGACTTGTCGAGGAAGAGGACGGCTGTTGCAACATAGGACAGATTGTTCTTCTTAAGTGTGGTACCATTAAATCGGAAAGTAAAAAAAAAATTCAATAAATGCAGTAAACTCTGAGAAATACATTCAGTGAATGTATAATTTTTATATCAGTTATTTTCTTATTAGATATGGATTCAAACTGAAAGGACAAACGGCATGGAAATTTCAAAGAATCCTACTGAGAATTGAAAGGAAATTGTTTTTGATGACGAATTGAAAAACTCCATCAGAAAAATTGGAAGCATTATAGAATTGTCAAATACAATTACAATTACTTGGAATTGTAAATGAAAAACTGTAATTATAATTCCATTGTAAATATAATTTGTTAAATTTTAATTACAATTCTGAGGAATTGTACTTGTAATTCCAATTAATTACAAAAGGATATAAATATCATACAGTTCTGGTTAATAGATAATATGAATATTAGTGATTTAACTTTACTACAATTTCAGTATTTGTACTACTATTTAAAACTCGAACAATACGTAATACCTTTATCCGAAAAAAAAACTCTGCCAAAAAGTGCTACAGATTTAAGTAAAGGCACAAATAACTTTCCAAAAACTGTCGACTGTGTTTACTTGTCCATTTATCTTAAATTCAATGAGCGTACACACGGTAGCCGCACTATAGCAGAAGGAAGTGAAAACCAAAAGTTCAGCAAAAATTAAAATTGCACTCACAGCGTAAAGCGGCGACCTGAGTTGAACAATTTTCAAGCATGCTGTTCAGATTTAAAATCAGTTATAACCTAAGTTTTTAAGCTTTGGCTAACTCTTGCTTTTATAGAAATTTCGGCTAGCACTACTATTTCAGTTCGAATTCTACTATTTTAATCATATCACTGATGGGACGGAATACACTGAGGGACTAGCTAGACTGAATATACATAACTGGGCTTCTTTTACAAAAATATAGGAGTCATGAAAGGATGAGGTTGGCAAAGGCCACATAAAAAGTGTTGATTGCCTTCCGCCACGACATTTAACAAGCCAATACAAAATTCATTTTGAGGAAGATTCGTTGTGTTATCATAACTAATCATAAAACGCCTCAACGATATTCTAACGAGCTAAGTGGAAACGGACGAAAGTTGAATTAAAGACGATGTATATACAATTCCTTGCACTTTTCGATAATCAAACCGCTAACTTGCCTGCAATCTTCCGAGCAAATTTAACAGCTTAGTTCTATGCTGTGTAGGGCGAGCCATTTATAATCCTCGCTCAGATTATCTTCCACGTAGGCATAGAGACATGCAGCACGTCCAATGGCTTATTCCAAGCAGGAAAACGCTTGTTCTTGTTTTGTTTCAATCCGCGATAATTTAATTAAGTTTGACGATTTCCACTGAGTGTCGCATGATATACACTCTCTGGTGGTAATACGAGCAGACAACCGTCATCGCAACAAACCCACTTCAGGGCAAAAAAGAAGCGACAACTGTCATAGTTGCTGTAGTTTGTTTTTTTTTCTTCTAATTTTGCGATTACTCTTCGAAGCCATAGAAATGAAAGCCACCAAAGCACCCCCCGCAGCGTTGCCATCCCTTACCATCCAGCAAAGTTTTAAAAAGGGGCGATTCATATGAATGCAAGAGTGTCACATAACATGGAAATGGAATCCACCAAACAGTTCTTGATGTGATCGACAGAAAAATTAAATTTATTTGAGATGATTACCTGGAAAGTGGAACAAAAGAAATACACCCGGAGGAAGACATTAATTGGACAGACGCACCCATTGGTAAAGAAGGTAAAATTTGCATTGTTATAGGGCGCTTGAAGCGAAACGGACATTTGATTTCTTGAAACGCTCGAAAACCTGGAATACCGGATACCATCACCATGGTTCATTGCACAAAGTAGAAATTATATTTTATTGCAGGCGTAAATTTGAATTTGAAGGAAATCCCGCAAGTCATTTTCGTACTTCGGGATATTTCCTGGCTGAATTTAGGGTTCCCGATTTATTACAATTGGGTGAACGACGTTCATCGATCAAATTAAAATACTGCACGCATTAAAAATGTTCTCCTTTGGAACCTACGTTTCGTTTTCAGCAGGTAATTTCATCATTCACCTTTATATTATTTCATTTCCGCAACTGTTCAAACAAAATGTGCACCGACACCTTCATTCAACATCCTAATTCCTTTCCTCTCCGTTCTATTTTTCTTTTCGATAAGGCTGCGTTATAGCATCATAGGGTATATCCTGAACTTTGGCTACACCGAAAAAAGGCTGCACATAATACGCCTATGAATCTGGTAATTTTGGGGTGGTTTCTCAAATATGTCCTGCTTCGAAGATACCTCTTGGTACTTCTTAATACAACGAAATGTAATTATGACTGAAATAAAAATTGTGACGGCATTTCTCGATATAGTAGAGACGTGTAACTATAAGTGCTACGAACGTAGGAGATCCCTGCTCCTCTAAGTTCTAATTGTCTTTCCCTGCTCCTCTGAATTCTTGCTGTCACTCTCATCAAAGTCCTTGCAGAGGCGTCAAATTTATGACATTTTTTCCCGGTATGATATATGCCCTTTTTGACGAGGAGGTTTTTGCGTCCGAGGTTCGAAAAGTGGGAGAGAAGAGATAGGATAGGGACACATACGGTAAGAAGAGGGGTTGTGTACGCGATTCACATTTTGCTTTCAGATAGCAGCAGACAGGAAGCAAGAAGCTCGAGCAGGAAGTTTTTCGAATTTTTCTTTATGCTTATTTCATGAGTTCGGGTGGTATGAGAGCTATCTCTTTCAGGAAAACAAGGAGTTTGAGAGCAAATCTGCAAACAAAAATGGAATCCAGTTTCGTACTCAAAAACTTCCTCGTAAGATTTGTACGGACGTTCTATTTACTTGCACAAAAGGGAATAAGAAGAGCGTCAGACACAAAAACTTCCTCGTCAAAAACAGCACTATGGAACGATTGGTATATCGATAAACTCGGTCGCCAACACAATACGGGACAGTGATGAACAAACGTCACAATAGCGATTGCCTGATTAGCCGCAGTGTGGAGACGGATGGATCCAAAGCAAGAAATCACCATAATATTTCAAAAAACTGATTGTTCTAAAGCATATTGGTTTATTTTGTAGAATATAATTCGGTCCAATATTGCTCCAGGTATACTCAGTGGAGACAGAGTTAGTCACAACAGTGGTTTCTAGCTTTAACTTCTGTATTTAAAATTCAACTGTAAGCCCTAATACAAGTAAGCTACACTACAAAAACAACAGCTTAACTTAGAAGGGTTTATCGATGAGGGGCGGACATGATGATCCATTGTCCACGTACTTGTCCGCATTCCGTTATCCACGTACTCTCGTAGTAGTGAAAAGAAGTGATGTTCTATTATCCACGTACTTGTCTAGTTTACGTTTTCCACGTACTACCACAGGCGGAGAGAGGAAGGAAGTGACGTTCCGTTATCTACGTACTACCGTAGGTGGAAAGTATCCGGAGGCTTATCTGTTCTCGGTAAAGCCAGTTCGGATAGTAAGCAGATTTACTGGAAATCTGGTATCTTGACGGTTAGGTAGCTTGGGTTTGGGACGGGATAAAATACTGTTAGTTCCAAGCTTTGGATTATATAAATTTCATTTCAATTTTAGTTACGAATTATAACATCAAGGAAAATTCAAATCTCGGTTCGATAGTTATTTTACATTAA
>QYTT01077996.1:7520-21799 GCA_006980735.1 Dasypogon diadema | reverse complement strand
AATTTATGATTTGATCTCCTCTATTTGTATGAACAAATTGAATGAAATCCCTCTACGATCTCAAAGGGCTCATTATAATATATTATAATACCTAAAAGTCAAACGTAGTGAAACGATACTTTTATCGAAATAGCGATACTTCGTGGACAGAGATTATTGCAAATTGAGTTCAAGCATGGTCTAAATCACTGTTCATAAGTGTTTAATTTCCGAAGCAGAATTTTATAAATGTCATATACCTAAATCGGAACAGTAAGCAGAACTGCAAACACATTTTATAGCCAGGACCATAGAAAAATGTTACAAACCGCAATAACTGAGCGAAACAAGAGAACATTACATTCTTAAAATATATCCTGCAGGAGTTCACGAGGGTTAATTCTTTCCTCCAAAGGGAAAACGCAGCCGTAACGGAAATTGTAAACGAATTAATACTTTTGATAAAATTTGATCTTCATATACTAATGTCAAAAGATCATCTGAATTTCGATTATTAAAGTTCACCTTTAAAAGTTGAAGACTTTATCTCTCCTCTGTATTTAGCCTATAGTACAGAAAAGATTTCAGCTACCTTCTCAAGTAAAGTATAAAGTGAGGTACGCAAAAATTACCTAGTTTTTTTTATATCAGTTAAGGCGAAGGTTGCTTCCGAATATCCACATATTCCAGGATATTTCGTGTCTATGCCACTGACGTTTTAATATAAATGGACGGAGTGCCAAATTTGAAATTTGAGACAATTTTTAGACAGTGGATAAAAACCCATTTACCACGTACATATTTTAGGTAAAATCAATAAAAGCATTTAATTACATCAATTATCAATTGAAGTATATTTTAAAAAATTCTGCACGCAATATAAATTAATAAAATCGTTTAAAGAAGAAGTAAATTCAGAAAAATCGAAATTTTCCTCACTGGTTGATGAATTTGCCTTCCCTGAAAAATGTCAAATAAATTTTTGAGGATGCGAAGGGTAGATATATAAAACAATACATCTATCTATTTTTTTCCCATAGGTTTAATGGAAAAAATTTTATCAGTTCGATATTTTGAGTGTAAAAGAGAAAGTTATATCTTAAACGCTCCGTCTATTTATATTATGATGTCTATGGTCTACGCCCTAAAAATTGATTCAACTGATTCAATATTATAAAAACAAAATTTTGAAATCGAATGGGAATAAACGTTTTAAATTCCAAATTAACAATTAAGTCTTCATTAAGAGTAAGTAGGGTGGATATTTTGTTGCGAGCGTCAATTGCTAAAACTCTTTGCAGTCTGTCTCATAAGAGTGTATCCCTTATTAAAATAGAACCGAGGGTTCGTTGAGAAATTTGTTTTTATTTTCGAAAAGTATATACCTAATGTTAAAAATTTTGCAAAGATTTTTATACGGGATCCAGTCTCCACCATTTGCAATAATCTACTCACATCTATTCTTACAATTTGAAGCTAATTTGTCAGCATATTCCAGTGTCAATGCTTTCCAAATTCGATTCGATTCTGTAATTCGATTTTTAAGTGCTGGATGCTGCGAATCCTGTGTGCTTGAAGTTTGTGCTTTATGTAGGCCCAAACATTTTCTATTGGATTCGCATCCGGTGATTGAGAGGGCCACTCCATCCTTTCGATGCCGTGATTCACTTTCCGCTCGGTGCAGGGGCGGCTTTGGTGTTTTGGATCGTTATCTTCCAACGTAGCCCAATCTTTATTTTCAACTCCAAATAATTTCTCTGCTCATTTCAATAATCCCCTGCGGTACAATTCTACCATTTTCGAAGCGTTCAAATTATCCGTAAACAAGGATAAACTTACCGAAACCATGGGCTGACAAACACCCGTACGCATCAACTTTCCCTAGGTGTGTGCAGGTACGCTAGATCAAAATAACACTCGTCCGTAAAGATGACCTTGCTCCAACCGCGTTCCAAATTCTCTTCTGCCCATTGCAGCCGTTTTTCACCTTGCTTTGATGTTAACATTGATTTCTTCAAAGTACTTCGATGTTTGATATTCTCTGCTAGCAAACGACTTCGAATCGTATGGATAAATACTTTTATACCTTTTTTGGCCAATTTTTTTCTCGCTTGGCGTAATATGAGCGTCGGTTTAACCTTAAACAGCTGCTTAATCATTTCATACTGGGTTTCCGTTGTTTCCCGGGTTTTCCCTCTCCCAGATAGATCATCGACATTTCCAGTTTCTTTATACCTGGCTGCCTGCTGAAAGGTCATTTTTGAACCTTTTGGATGACTCACAAGGAATACAACTTCAACCCGCTTTTTAATCCTGAACTCATTATCCTCTTGTGTTTTCACTTTGAGTGCTACACGCAAACTGAACTAAGTATATTTTAACGTAAAAGGGATGAGATCAGAGATCATAAAATTCACTAGCACATGTCCGTGGAGTGTATATGTAAAAACTAATTTGCGACAAGCTCTTATGAGACAACTGTATGTGCCCTTATCTTCGTAGACCCGCAAATTCCCTATGAAAAAGTAATTCGACTCAAATCCGGGCACTAATACTTAAGCTAACCTAATATAAGTTTTGAACTGATGGGATAAATTCTGTACGTTTATTGGAACGTGGAACATAGAATTCATGACTAAATTTTTGATTAATCTTTCGCTCACTTCTCTCAGTGTTGAGTTCAGGACAGCTTTTGAACAAAATCATTGACTGCTGTTGTGTGTAATTTTTGCGCGCGATGTTTTCATACTCGTATTAGTAATGATTTATACCATTACCTTGTAGCAAACACACCAATAATCCTCCTGATCACCACGATAGGATTTTGATGAGACTTTCTTAGCTCGAGAGAGAAACATATCACAAGTTCTACATACTGAAAAACTTCATACTTAACATACAGCACGTGCTCAGGAATTACTACGTCTGAAGATCTTGAGACGTGACGGAAGCCGACGTTGATACTCCCTCGTGCAGTCAAAGTATTCTATTTACATATCAGCACAGCATATTTTCTTCAGAAAGCTGAACCACATTTCTAAATAATTCTTTATTTGCGTCCGACGCTCTTCTTAGTCCCTTTTGTGCAAGTGAGTAGAACTTTCCGCACAAATCCTACGAGGAAGTTTTTGAGTCATGCACGAAACTGGTTTTCTTTCTCATTTTTGTTTGCAAATTTCTTTCTTGCCATTTTTGCTCTCAACCTTCTCGTTTTCAGAAAATAGATGGCTCCCACCCCACCCAAACTCATGAAATAAACATAAAGAGGAATTCGAAAAACTTCCTGCTCGAGCTTCTTGCTTCCTGCAGCTAGCTGGAAGCAAAATTTTAGTCACTGGCACAACCCCGCTTCTTAACGCATGTGTCCCTTCCCTATCCTATCCCTTCTCTCCATTTTCTGAGCGTCGTACGCAAAAACTTCCTCGTGAAAAACAGCACATTAGAATTCGTGCATTTGCTACCTATTAAGATAAATAAACATTAGGTAAATACTTCTTCGGCTCACTGTAAAATTGCTAGGCTAAATTAAGAAGTTAAGAGGTATGATAAGTTCCATGAACTCTTGTAGCTGGTTCTAGTTTCCACCCTGTCTATTTGTTTGATAAGGCTCTTATATTCAGGCATGGTCCAATGTACGTACATACAGGATGCAGATGGTACTCGTCAGGGACTCTGCATGGGCATAGGAAAATCTACGTGATCCGTGATTATCACGGAACTCATGATGCCGAAGGGCAGGATAAAAATGGTCAGTGTAACCAAAAGGTTTCACAAGACCCTTATTACTGACGGATCACTCCCAGATAAGAGATCCAGGGATATTTTTATATTCACGGATGGATCTATGATTGACGACAGGGCAGGTGCAGAGATATTCCCTGAAGATTTAACTTTTCCTACTCTGTTAGCCTGGGAAGATGCACCTCGGTTTACCAGACAGAAATGCTTGCTGTGGTTCGTGCTTTGGACTACTTAAAGGAGGGCCAAGTGCCAGGGGGTAAAATCTTCATTGCACTGGACAATCAAGCGGTGGTCAGATGCATGGATTGAACGGAGGTAAACTCTTCTCTGGAGATGAAATATGTACATAAACTAAATGAGTTTGCCTCGGAAAATGAGATGACACTCTGCTGGGTTGGAGGACACATAGGGTTCCAGGGAAACGAAATAGCAGATACCTTGGCAAAGCAGGGGTTAGCTATAGAATTCCAAGGCTTGGAACCGTTTTCCGGGTGGGTCATAAAAAAAACACCAAAATCGGTGGGAAAATATAACGGCGTGCCGACAGGCTAAGAAGACTGTCGTGCGGAACGACCAAAAGGAAAGTTGTAAACATGGAGCGAAGAACACTCCAATGGTCAGTGACTACTGTGCGCGGCAGCTTCGGATATTACCTCAAAGAATGGGGGTCCTGGCTGATGATACGTGCAGCGTGCAGGCTGTGTCTGGAGGATACTGAGACGGCGGAGCACATTATGTGCGAATGCCTGACCTTGACGAACAGGAAATTGGCTGTACCGGCAACCCTATGGTTAACATGGGGCAACTAAGCTACAAAAAATGCAAGGGGCGTCGAAATTAGGGTTCTGCTAGGGTTAGGACGAGAGCGAGCTGAGACGGCTTTTGGCAGAGGGGCGAAAAGGGCCCCATGTAAAGAGGTCTGATTCGATATCCTTCCCATATCTCTAATAATAATCACCATCGAACAAATATAACAAGAGAGAAAAGCCATAGAAGAAATTACTAAAAAATTCCGGTAAACCTCGAAACCAGCTGATAATCTTATCTGTATGGGTATATCTTTAAATTTTCGCTGTATGTAAAAAATGGCAAACATAATATTCACCTTATTCCCCACAAAAGAATGCAAGAGATAAAAAATAAAAATTCATGTCTCTTGAAATTCTAACACTCAAGGCTGAGAGGTACTATAATGCAATTTATCCCAAATTCTATACTAATGTACGCCGGGTGGAAATCGTTAAGGCAGAAACACAATCGGGCCTCGAGGTTTCCTCAAAGCTTCGTCCAGGCCTTGTCAAATTTTTCTGCAAATACTTTTCAATGTGGCGACACAAAACCAAGCCCCAAGGTGTCCTCGAAAGCGAGCAGCAAAGCTGGCTTTGTCCAATGTTTGAAATTTCTCCCTTGAAACCTGAAAGTGTCACTTGTTCTTGCCAGTTTTGTTGCAAGCAAATTAAAAAATTTTTAGATCGCACAAAATAGTTCATTACATTGCCAAAACTTCATAAATTAAAAACTTTTCAAAAAATTACAACCATGTCTACAAATATCTGATGTAACCAAAAGAACGACGACACCTGCCTTTGGCGTTATTTTATTTTACATTCCCTAAAGAAAGCTTCACAGCTCACCGCTAGGAAGCCTCGGGAAGCTTGCCTTGAGGCTTGCCTGGATGTGTTTCTGTCTTTACATCTACAAACCTTCATGTGCTCCAATTTAAATAACATTTATTACAACATTAACTCGGAACGTAAACATTGCAAATGGCTAGTATTGAATTTCTTATCAGAATTTTGTTCGTCGTGTTCAACTTGGTGTTGCAAAGAAGTTGTTGTCCATTTTGTTTATTTACATATCGATGTATCCTTCTTTGGAGGGTATTCTGTTTTGTTTGGCCTTGAATGCTCACTTTTTCCTGTTGCTATATTTGCTAGATGGTACCACAATGGACCATCTAAGTGTGGTCGACGCTGTACTTTCTAGATGGCTTCTACTCTAACCTAACCTATACTTAGAATCCCTTACAAGAATCAGATTCAGACCATATTTTGAGTAAAGTTAACGCACATTGTATAATTCTGGACAAAATCCAACAAAAATCCTTTGTTTTCACCGGCTTCGGAATGGGATTGCATTGTTGGTTGCTTTCTAGTTTTTAAAGCTGCTTCTATTGGCATTGATCTAACGAAATTTCAAATCCAAGTACTGGCACATTTGTGGAAAGGTTCACTTCTACATCTTACGGACAAAATTTAAACCCAAGGTTCGGTCTTTTTTTTAAACAAAACTATGCAAATATAAAATTGCTATCATCAATTTTCTTCAGTTGAATACCTATTTTTAAATAACTTTTATCCACTCGCTAAACCCTTGGCTAAATAACTTTGTGCCTAAGAATGCCGTTCCTGACGAAAGATGACGAAAGTGTGAAATTTTGGGAAGAGTTTAGGGTAGTAAACGTGGATGGATTTATATGGAGTTTTTTGATTTAGATTGAGTGAATGAGGAGCTTTCCGATGGAGTAAAAAAATTCTACGTTTTTGGGGGTTTTGGGGTAGGGATGGTATCTACCCACTTTGAGGTTGTCCAATTTGGGCCGTGTGTGATATCAAATTAGAGCTCTTGCTGAGTGCTATTGAAGGGCATATGTTTTTTCTTCTGTAAGAAGCTTTATAACAGACCTTTTTTCACCTGAATATCCTTAGAATGCGTGATTTTCGAATTTGTGTCCAGGGGGGTGGGGAGGATGTAGGTCAATTAAAGTGCGATAATCTTCTAAACTAGGTACTTATCGCAGAGAAAAGAAAAAAAATTACACCACGACGTTCGCAAGAGAACGTATATGCGAATTAAGTATATGTCAGATAGATTATGTACCATTATATGAGTTTTTAGCATAAATCCAGTACAATTAACAGGAAAAAAACTATGCACTACCGATGCCCTTGAAGAAATGGAGCGCCTCCTATCATTCTAAATTTGTTAAATTTAAAAATTTCTTAATTATCATATTTATAGTTATGACTAAAAAGTAGAAAATAAAATATATTTAAAAAACTTTTAAAATAAATATCTTTTATATATAAAATGCACTAAAAAGTACAAAATAATATTTTCTTCCTCAATGATATACACAAGAAAAGAAATTGTGTAAATTTACAGCTTTTCAAGTACATTAAAACCGAATTGAAGATACTTTAATTTCGTCTTTTTTAGTTAGTAAAATTTAAGTAACGACAGAGTGCCGTCCTTTCCACTTCACATGTGAATATTTTGCGAGATCAAGATGTTAATATAAAAATGAAAAGTGAATAAGCCGAACTCGCCTTGTTTCAGTAAAACTGGCTAATGTAAAAGAGTAAAAACGCTAAAGTTGGCTAGAAAAAAATGCAAATATTTTTCCATTTAATCTTCATTAATCACAATTGAATTTGAATTTTTCTGATCCCGTGCATTGATAAAAGGATTATATATGGTAAGAATAAAATGAAATCAAATTTAGAACATGTATTATGGCCTCAACACCTCAGTAGTACTAGCACAAAACCCTAAAAACATAAAATTTTCTGCCCTCTCTCTCTCTTTTACATAAATTGCTACCTTCTTTTATCGCAGTAGATTTTGTCTTTTCCCGTGCGCGCATATTAATCAAGTATACATTTGTTACAACAACTCCTATATCCTCCTCATTGTAACCATTCCTTCATTTTGCAATTGGTAATTCCCTATGACCCATACAGGACATCCGTGAAAAACTAACAAAAAGTCTTAAAACGCTTTTCCACCCCATCATTCCCCTCATCAAAAGAGATGCAAAAATCAGTGTCGCTCGATGTGTTCAATGTGTTGTTGTTTTTTTTCGTTTGTGGTTCATTCGGGTCAGACCCTAATGGTACAGGTTGCCAAACGTGGAGCCAGCGTACTAAAGAGACGAAAATCACGGAACCGGATGGATGCATCTAATGTCCAGCAGCAACAGCAAGTCCAAACACCGCCCCCTACAAGTGCTGGTGGGAGTAGCTCAACCAATAACAGTAACACAGCCCAAAATGAATCCGGATGCCAACAACAACCTTCCAAAGGCGAATCAGATGGAGATGTAGTTTTCTATGCAGAAGAGCCGCGTGCTGGTAAGTGTAATAGGTTTACTCTAATTGGAATTATTATTAATTTACATTTATAAATTGGAATATCTTGAACCGGAGCTGATCCCCATGAAACTAGATAGAACTTTACTTCCTTGCTAACCGTTCCTGAAGAGGATACTACATTCCACACGAAGGGGACGCATTTTATTTCCCGCCCCTACATTTGCATAAAGTAGTCCAAGTATAATCAGGGGAACTTTTCGTAAATTTATCAGTATCACCCAACACGATAGCTGACAGCAGACTATGGCATACTTCGTTTTGGTATTAGTATTCAGATATGCAAATGGGGTCTAAGTTCCGGCCGTGTCAGCAAACGAGGCTCTTGAGAAATGCCTCACACAATAGTCATAGTAGCTAGACCACAGCAAATTGGGTGATTTCCCACTTTTCCTGGCGAAAAGCAGCAGACCCGGCTGTCTATGTAACTACGCCTGTACACCCAATAAGTTACCCGTTTACAACTCTTTTATTTCATTTCCTCAATTCCGTGGTAGTAATACTCGCTGGGAAAATGTTTGCTAACAGTTTGTGAAAAAATAAAAGAAATGATAGGCGTGAGGTCTTATTGCCCCACAACTCAGAAACAAGAAGTTGTGGGTGTTCTCCAAAGGGGCAAAGAAACCAAGTCGAAGTGTTCAAGGTCGCGTGCTTTTGAGCCTCTTTTTGCACAGTAAGGTTGTTAGACGATGTGGGCAAATCTTGATAACCCTTCACCTTAAAATCCGTACTTAGAGGTAAGGGCAAAGATCCTCAGACGTAGATTTATTAAAAGCACCGCTAATCATGTCGTAGTAATTGCTGTAATAAATCCGTTAAGTGTCTGTTTATTCGTGTAAATTGGCCATTTTCAAGGATTTGGCTTCCTCTCCTAAGAAATTTGGTAGGGTAGGAAATATCAGAGCATTTCCCTGTAAGTAAGTCAGCCGTTCTTCCAATAAGAGAAAAATGTTTAGCCTGTGAGACAACAGTTTTGTATTGACCGCCATTAGATGAAATTTTAAACAGCACTCCCTAGGCCGCTATGTATTTATTTTTCCTTCAATAAATTGCAATTTTATGGTTTTCTTCTGACAATAATTTGGAACCACACGTGTTGCGTTGTGTACGGAGTTTATTAAATATGTATGAGGAAATTGACATTTTGTTTAATACCTTAGGCATTTGGTTCAATACCTTAAGCACAGGAAGCTAAGCATATTCAAATTATAATTACTCGGGGGTTATTGGTAAGCCACGAACTTATCTGTTAAG
Organism: Dasypogon diadema; assembly: GCA_006980735.1. Taxonomy (NCBI): domain Eukaryota; kingdom Metazoa; phylum Arthropoda; class Insecta; order Diptera; family Asilidae; genus Dasypogon; species Dasypogon diadema. The sequence goes on along the minus strand of QYTT01077996.1, from coordinate 12,674 downwards.
GGCGGGAGACTGTAAAATTTATTTCTTCTTTAAGGACCTTTTTGGGCATCAAATTGGTAAAACTTTTATGTATGAAAATGTCGAGAAAATAAAAAATAAACAGAGAGTTTTATGATAAAAACACTTCAAAATGTTCACTTGAATGGACATTTTTTTTTTCTCTGCGAAATAAAGAAGTATTGTTTCAATCATAGGCAATTAGGCAATCACAAATTTACCACTTGAATATCAAGCTGCTGAATAATCTTTTTAAATAGCATAAATGCTGTTATAGCATATCAGGTCCTTCAATATGTCACATTTTTTAGGTAGAAATGGAAATTGTTTTTTCGATTGATTAAAATAAAAGTTGTATTCGTTAAAATAGGAGCTGTCCAAGTGTACGGTCTTTTCCAACGTAATCTCAACAAAAAATTACTCTTTTCAAGTAGTCATTTTTAGAGGTCAGGCTAACTGATGGTGGTGGGCCATACCATCATTTAAAAATTTCCCAACTCGGTCTTCATCACAAAGAAGAAGCATCGACTATGATGCTTTCCTGCTTCGAGAAGGAAAAGATGGTTATAGGCCTGTTGCAGGAAATCGGGATCCAAAAAGGTGGGATAAAAGGAATACCCAGTAGCGTAGGGACCTCTACACACCGGACCTCACCGTGGTGAGGATAGTTGCGGAAAGTGGCGCTTTCGTGACTGCTTCCTAATACCAATGTCTTGATTCCCCAAAACTATGGAACTTAAGGATCTTATGAGCTACGAAAAATACACGAAAAATTTTTGTTATGATGTAAACTGGCACAATACAGTGTAGGACAGCACGGGTGACAACTCCAGAGAAAAGACATAATATGGATCTAGAACAATAGAGGTTCTTCTAGGTTCTTCAAAAGATATGACAAAGTATATCGAAGTGTTAGAAAGGAATCTGAAGGAAAGGGTGAGAAAGATATCTAAGGCCTCGTCCATGCTCAGAGCGGGCGAACGATTTTCGTGATGAAGTCCAAAATTATAGTTTTCCCATTAGGTGGTCATAAAAAGTAGCAGAAAAATCGCCCGCTCGCAAATCGCTCGCTCCCTCGTTCTGTGCATTGACGAGGCCTCAGACCATAATAAGTGCGGATTTACAGTCCTTATTCCAATTGACGATCAGGATCCCATTCCTTGGTGAAATGGTAAACTGGGGAGCCTAGAAAAGGGAAAAGAGCCTTTAAACACGCCAAGAAAAACAATGAACCGCAAAGAAGAGATGAAAAGGACTCTTCGACGGTAAAAATGGAATCTTCGGGGGGATTTCTGCTTAAACATGGAGTATATCACAGAAATCAGTAGACTACCGTAGATAGACACCAAAGACCCGTTTTCCAAACTGGACCGAATACAGCGGAACGGATGATATCTTTGGAAGAAGTAAAAAGAATAATATGTAGCTTTGCGTGCTCCAAGTCTTTGACTCTGGGGCAAAGGAGCCATTGCACCATCGCTCCGGGGAATTTTTCGTATCTCCTGCGACAAGGCATACACCGGTAAAGTCGACGGAAATGAGGGCGATCTTTCTAACGAAATTAAAAACAAAGAATTACAACGAGGCAAAGTCTTTTAGGCCGATCAATCGAGCAACTTCCGGTTGTAAGCAGTAGGAAGGGTGCCTATGGATTACTTGAACTGACCATGTTGAGGAGGTATTCCTGAAACTGAAACCAGCGTACATATCAAACTGAAAAGTTAAGGGAATCTGCGCTTCAGCAGTCGGTGAGCCCGCGCGAAGGGAAACTGAATACGGGAGGCATTGCCTTGAAGTCGCTTATAGTTGTGTTGAACTCGTTTTTGTTGTTTTTTTGCCACAAATGCAAAATGCATGGTAAGATTAGCTACCAGTGACCATGCTTCAACGTGCAAGAAATCTTAGTCACTTTAATGGACAGCCTTCGACAAAATTCAGTATATAAAACTGAAAAGTTCCTTAGACACTATTTTGAAGAACAGGGTAATTGGGATCCAGACCAATCACGTAAGTGTCAAGGAAAGAGCCACAAGGAAACATCTGCAAGGAGATGTGGACTGCCCCATTGACTCCTTACTCTCAAGACTTAAAAAGACGGGCGTTCACGTCATCGACTATGCGGATGATGGGAAACCCAAAAATAGCCGGACGAAATTCGCTGCGCGTGTTGCTCTTGTAGTTCGGGCTTCTCCCTCCCTCTAGATGGGTATTAAGTAACCCCTCCTGAGTCAGTATATCAAGCGGCGTCGCTGGAACCCTACGACGTATTTTAGTGCGATGAGTTTTTCGACCTCTTCGACTTATTTAAATGGCTGATATTCGAAAACAGATTGCGGCGTTGAAATTTTGTTTTCTTCTCGGTAGAAGTGCATCGGATGCGGTTTATATGTTGACTACAACCAGCGGCGGATTTAGTATTTGAGAGGCCCGAAGCGCAATTCAATTTTGAGGCCCCCCTCCTTATCTAAATATTGTCTGTAGCATTAGAATGTGCATTCTACGAGCACGTTTTTATTGGGGTACGTACTCTGGATTATTAATAAAAAAATAATAACAATAATTACATATACGACTTATTTGAAATTACGGTTTATTAATAAAAACTACAACAACATAGTTATCAATCTGTTTATTAAACATTAAAATCGTTGGATTAATTAACAGTCATAAATTTTGTTTCTAAAGCAGTGTTTTCATATAATACAGATAGATTGTCAATAATATCCCATCAAAAACATAAAATGTACAAAAATGTCAAGTCTCGCAACGCCATCATGCCACCGTAAAAAGTTATGAGATCTCATGTAAAGCCAAGTCAGTTATTTTAGTTAGTATGGAAGGCCATATCCTCTCCTGAAATCAAGTCGAAATTAGTGTGGGAATGTATCCAAGTGCTAGCTAGTCTTGGAGCACGGTACCATCCAACGGTACAATGGATACCGGGGCATTTAGGCTTTGAGGGTAACGAAAAAGCAGATATGCTGGCCAAGAGAGCTACAATAATGCCCCTCGTTGGACCAGAACCTTTTTGCGGTATCTCTTATAGAACTGCTAAATACGCCCTCAACACCTGGTTACATAATCAGTTGGAGCAGAAGTGCGCATTGGAAAGGGGCCGAAAACAAACTAATAAATTTATCAAAAACCCTTCCTAAAAAAGAAAATACTACAAATGCCAAAGAATCAGATAAGAATCGTTGTAGGAGTCCTTACAGGACACTTGAGGCTTGGTAAGTACCTTAATCGGATGGGCGTTGAAGCCACCGAAGTATGTAGACTCTGTCTCCAAGAGGAGGAAACGTCGAGGCACATTCTATGCGAATGCGAGGCAGTTGCACGATGTCGATTCCAACTGTTTGGGGCACATTTATTGAGGCCTACAGACTGCGAGAACATTTCCTTCAAAAAGATACTGCTCTTTCTTGAAAGAGTGGGACTGATGGAGGAACTCTAAATAGTGCGGAGCACAATAGGTCGCCTGGTGGCCGCAGTGCGTAGGTTTCTTCAGGCTCGCCTCAATCTAAATCTAAATCTAGTATGGAAGCGCCTATTCAGTTTAGTTAGATCTCACAACTTTTTACGGTGGAAGGATTGCGTTGTGAGACTTGATATTTTTGTATATTTTATGTTTTTGATGGGATCTCATTTCCTTTTGTAGGTAGTCCTCCTTTTTTTCTTCTCGTATAATATTTTTTGAACGTCAGCTACCGATTTTCTTAAAGCTCATTCCCTATCTCTCTTGGTTTTTCTCAAAGGCTTTGATGTAACAATTTTTGAAAAGTCTGGACGGTAAGTGCTTCTAAGTATATTCAACTGAACTGCGGACTCCTGAACTTTGATACTACCGAAGTCGATATTAATTAGATGTAATTCTCCCAGAATGGTCACTCTCGAAAGTGCCACGTACGCTTGACCACATGTGAACACTAAGGAACCGATGTCCATCAGTGCACTTAGCCCTGACTTTTGTGGATGGTAATAACATAGGTTCTACATATCGAAAACTGTTCCCGATGAACATAAGCTCTAGTCAATATCGATATCAACCGTAAACAAGTCAAATTGTTTCCATATCAATCGTAAACGTAAATAAGTCGAATTGTTTCCAAAATAGCAATAATTTCATACGAAAACTTACGCGCTTAGGTAACCTCGATCGACACGCATAAGGCAAGGGGTAGCGGCGGACACGCGAGCGTGTCAATAATGTCTACATCATTTCTACAGTATACAAATTTATGGATGCAGCTGAAAATAATATCTTTGCATAGACTTTGTACCAACCGCAAATAATTTCTTTTTATAGTTCTCTCTTGCAATGTACACTTAACACTAACCGCATGCAGGATTTCAAGTTCGTAGGTCTGATAGAAGTACCTTAGAATTTTGATGATCAGTGAGTGTATCAGTGACAAAATAAGGGAACTTTAACTTGAGATATTTCATAATAAAATATTAGCTAATTTGGGGGTAGAGGTAGGTTCAGTTAGTACTTTTGTTAACTAAAATTTCAGACTTCTAGCTTTACCCACAACGAAGATACAGGGGGCTGAAAAGTGTCGTGAGTTGCTTCAAGAAAAGGATGGTATGACCGTGCTTGTTTACTCGACTTGACGGGGCACTGCCGTTCCCCAAAGATATTGATTTAAATCAATTGACAACAATATTGCCAATGATGTTTATAGAAAACGATGTTGGGCATTATTGTTGATCAGAATACGCAAACAGAAATGACAGGTCTGAAATTCAGACTTTGAAATAACAAATTAACTGTTGAAAAGGATTGTCCATTATGTGGATTTTTTCGACTTTAACACTTTACAAAATTAATAATTTAACAAGGATTATGAATACTACTAATATTTCAAATATGAGAATGACAAGTCTTTGTTCAATAATAATAACTTTTTATGTATATAGTTATTGGATAACATAAAAGAAAAGCCCCGAAATTTGAGGCCCCTCCATTTAAGAGGCCCCAAGCGCGCGCTTCATGCGCCTTTGCGAAAATCCGCCACTGATTAGGGATGCTGCTACTGTTAATGTTTATATTGTTATCAACTCTTTTGTTATAGGTAGGCAAAATTTTCTAAGGCTGTGGCAAAATTGGGCATAACTTGAGGAAGTTCATCATAATGATCTGCCCAATTCTATTTT
>QYTT01077995.1:0-10228 GCA_006980735.1 Dasypogon diadema | reverse complement strand
TTAGGGTGAGCTACCAATTTCCGCTTTAGATTCGTTTCGATATTTAAATGGTCTAAAACGGTGGATGGTTGACTCACCAGGTGAATAATGACACACTCTTAATTTGTCTATCCTATCTGGTATATATTTTATATGACAAAAGTATATTTACGTTTTATGCAAAAACAATATAAAACCTATACCCTGTACATATAAATATGTTTAATAAATCTGTCGTATCCAAAACATCATGAAGTGATATAAATCCTTACATACCATTTCGATATAGCTCTTATACTATTTGTGGAATAAAATTTTATAAGATTGAAATGTATATAAGCAATAAGAATTTTTGAATGGACCTATATAGATATGAAAATTTATAAAATTTACACCAAGATTTCTAACCGTGTATGGATATAATGCAATACATTAAGTGTTAATTCTTACTTAACAAACAAGAGTTTACATTAAAAAAATTCTTTTTGCGACGGGCTCATATTCCTCCTTATACGAAGTTTCAGAGTCTGCTAACATGCTAACTTTACTCTTTACTTTAAATCGATCTCTCGAATTCCACTCACACAAAAAAGCAGGAGTATTTGATGTATCCCAATTGATGACCCCGAATTAAACAAATGTTCTTTAAGCCGCCGTATATAGGCACGGACGCTTTTACATTTACTTTGTCAAGTAACTCAACCTTTAAAATCTTCTTAAAGGAATCTATAAAGAGTCTGTGCTGCTGTATAATTCCCATGTACCGCGGTCATCAAACCCTTTATGTCCTTTCAGTATGTAAATTGACTGTTATTTTCAACAAAATAAGATTTTAATTCATAATCATTGCTTCTATGTAATATGCTCACACCCAATCCTACCAGTTTCCATTGCTTTAATTGAGAACGTAGTGATTTCGTTTTGGATATTCGCAACTTCAAATCACGAATTAGATCATTTAGTCGTGTCTAGGAAATAAGTTGTGGGTGACCAGATTCGAATTGGGAAAGCACATAGGATTCTGACACACAAGTTGACATCGGTGGCACAGATTCGGTTAATTCCCGGTTCAAACTAACCCTTTCAGGTAATATTGGTATTAGAATATCCTTATTATGAGGCAAAACTATTAATGCATGTGGCGTATTTTTTTATTCTATTTTATGCACGTCTTTATAAAATGTCCAAAACATTGATGTATACAAAAATAGCATGCACTTTGATCGTGATCGATTACGTCCAAATGGTATCGAGGAACGCAAATCTTTACATATCTGACTTGGTGCCCAATCTACATTTTTTCTGAAATAGTTCTTATGTATCACTTCAATTGCATACGTTACTTCTACTTCATGTTTTTTAGCGTATAAAAATATACAGAAAAAACTAATACTTTTTTAGTAGCGATTACAAAACTATTTCTTATTTTACACTTTTTTTACATGATCTTCAGTACTGCACTATACTTATTCACTCAAATTTTGACTACGACATCATAACAGGCGCCCTTCGTCTTCAATTTTTGTTAATTGTATATGAAGAAGTTGAACACCTTTATTCTTTATAGTACGAAATTGTTCTGCTTGTTCACATCCCTTTTACCGTCTTCCTTTTTGAAGACACGTGACAGTAACTTGCATTTAGGGCCGCAGCTATCAGCGGATCAAACTATCAGCCATCTTAAAAACTTTGTAAAACTTGTAAAGTTTTATAATGGAAAATTTTCTGAGTTTGAGTTCTTGCTGTCAAATGCAGCTGGCTGTGTTGTTGCCTGCTTGTTGACAGTGAAAAATTAATAGAAGAAAAGTTCTTGTCTTGTACTTTGGCCTAAAACTGCAAATATTTGATAAAATAACATAGTTAGATATTAAGATACACAAAATAGTGAAAAGAAATTAAAGAGTGCCAAAATTATTTGACATAAAGTTTTAGTCCAAAGCCGTTTTTAGGGTTCCGTACCCAAAGGGAAAAAAACGGGACCTTATTACTAAGGCTCCGCTGTCCGTCCGTCCGTCCGTCCGTCCGTCTGTCACCAGGCTGTATCTCATGAACCGTAATAGTTAGACAGTTGAAATTTTCACAGATGATGTATTTCTGTTGCCGCTATAACAACAAATACTAAAAAATAGAATAAAGTAAATATTTAAGGGGGTTCCCATACAACAAACGTGATTTTTTTGCTTGTTTTTGCTCGATATTGATAACGGCAACAGGTAGAGGCTTGAAATATTCACAGAATTTTTAGTTATATATTCACTTTAAAAATAAATAATTAAATTAAAATAAAACAAATATTTAAGGGGGTATAATGTGTCTGAAGTAAGAAAACCGCTTTGGGCTAAAACTTTATGTGAAATGATTTTGGCATTCTTCTTTAATTTCTACTTTATTAGTTCAAAGTAGAAGAACAGGCCCCAAATGTTTGCGGAAAGTCTAAAGGACTGACAGAGTAGAGTAGATTGTGCTTTTACCAAAGTAGTCTATATGCACAATGGGGAATGGATTTTGTTTGGACTTTCAAAAATTTATTCAATTCAGTCAGTTTTCAAAAGTCCAAGGAAAATCCGCTCTCTACATAATAATCACACTCATTCCATTATTATAGGATTTTTTGTAATTTAGCTGAACAGTGTACTCGAGCAAAAAAATTTCAAGGCATACCCTAACACTATCAAGGCCATATCAGACTGTAGGACCACTGGGACTGTAGGAGGTATATCATATTAAGACGTTCCGGTCAGATCCTCATCAGTTCATAATATCTTATTGGGATTTTGCCAATCGGGCTCCGATTTCGTGCCTTTGATAAGGCGTGCCTTGCCTGGTTTCGATAATTTTGCAAGAACGCAGCCATTTCATATCGAGGCTCGTCTGGCCCCAATAATATTCTGGACTTGATAATATGTATTTTCAGAATGTGACCATTTTATAGTGTGCTATTCTGTAATATAATTTTCCATATATATTTTTTCTCTGTACATACAATAAATATCCTTTAAAGAAATAACTACTTAAGTGCATTAAAAATGTTATGCGTATATCCAGCCACTACAATCAAGCCCTGCTCAACTAACAAAACAAGGATGTACAACGTTTCTCTTATTCGTAAAACAATCATACAAAAACATATTTAATTACTGTATAAAAAAAATATTCCTACCATTTGAAGCCAACATAAAATCCTCTCAACCATTTATGCTCGGCAGTGCCAAGTCGGCACATACAATTAGTCAGAGACCAATCAAGTAAAACTGGCCTTTAATATGATTTATTTAGAAGACACGGTGAAGCGAGAGTAGGTACCGGCTACTGTGCTCAAGTACAATCTAGATATAAAGATGCAAGTGAAATTTTTTACTTGGGTACTCGATCATGTGGCACATAATATTCTGAGAAAATGACTGCATTCGTCCCGCAACATGAAGTCTTCGATTAGTTTAACTGTGAAAGTTGTCACGCCTGATGCTTACTAATTCAAGAAATATCAATGTCAAGTTTTTCCCATTTGCCGTAATAGATTTATAACCAATATTTCTTCACACTGCAAATTCTCGACTTAATTTCCTAAAGCTTTCAAGAATTTTGCTAGAAACTTTCTCCATAAATCTCGAACTCATGGTGCTTTTTAAAAAAATGTGGGCCAACTTAAGAAAAACTTGAAGTTGCCTACTTTATCGTTCTTATTATTCTGTAATTGTTTGAGAGTATGTAAAAAACGTGCCATTTTTCCGTGAAAATTATTTTAGGGAAAAAAAACTTGTAAATTACTAAAAATCGAGGAAGACTATCGCGTGTATGTGTACCCGAACCCATTAAAATTTGTCTCTAGATTTAAAGATTAAAAAAGCCGGAAAGAAAATTTTTGTTGAAAATTAGAACCCCGTGCCTTATAATATTTTTTAGAAAATATCAGCAATACTCTTTTCTAAGAGGATATCATCATATGTAATTATTTAAGAAGAGTGCAAAATTAGATTTCATAGTGGGCATTTGCGCCTAGATTTGCATTGTTGACACTTCAGAGTAAACAATGCGTAGACAATGTAGACAATGCATAGTCTGCGTAGGCAATGTAAATTTTTGGTAGATAATGTAGACTTTCGGTTGGAAAAGGCGATGTTTATATGCTTGCTATACACCGCATTTGATTTAGAAAAGCTAATTTGAAAAGAGGTCTTTCTACAATAAATAATTAATATAATAATTATATGGAGCTAGTTGTGTAGCACTGAACGTACCATCAAGATCCGACATTCTGAGATCTTCTAGTTCTCAGAATGGGACAGTAAAACCTAGGAAGAAGAAATGCATCACACTATATAACCTATTTTTAATATATATATATAAGAAGAGCACGAGTGAAGAAATTGACTTTAAAACATGTTTTTAAATTCACAGTCAGAAGAGACAACCACATCTTTAGCATAAATAACATGCAGTTGGGAAAACAAAGGATGTTTTGGTACATGCTGTCTCTAATTATTAGTAATCGTCTACTATCTTCTTTAAACAGTGACAACGTAGAAATTTAATATAAAAACGAGAAAAGATATGCTTGCTTCAGAAATGACACAGATTTTCTAAGTTACTTTCCACAAGTGTCAGACACATACAATTTTCCTTATTGCCTCTTTAATAAAATATTTCGAAATTGGACGTTTTAGTGCAATGCATTGAGGCGGCCTTTAAAGACGAAATACGTTAACGCACCACTACTGTAGAAATAAGACGAAGATGTTGCGCGTGCATACGCAACGGAGGTAAGTCCGAAGAACGTTAGTACCCAATGAAAAAAGAGACAGATGATGAATTTTACCGCGTAAGTGTGAGATATCAGTTTCTACTTGCTTCGCGTATATTAGTGACACAAAAACAGATTTTGATCCAGAATATCGAATATAAGCCTAATGTGTCCCGATGTCCCGATACACAAATTTAGGTAATTGGTGAAGGTATTGAAAGGTTTTTATAGCATGTTGCATACCGTTGGAAAGGAGATAGACTAGAGAACTTTTTAAAAGAATTCGAAGATCTCGATCGCTTTCATTTTTTTAAATTACAATGGTAAGTTGAGTTTTAATTTTATTTTTACATCGTCCAAAAATTTTGTGAGTTAATGAAACGAAAACTACACGTTACTTCCAAGTAATTGTGAACTCAATAGAACCATACAACAGTACCCATAAAAATTAAAATTAAATTTGGAAGCTATCCCAATAACTTTTTTTTTTAATTTAAGTTTAAATGGCGAATTTTGGGGTTTCTAAAAAATTTAAAAGCTGAAATAAAAAAACCCATGGGCCAAGAATGGGTTATTAGGGCTGAAGAGATTGTAAATGACCCCTTCTTTCGGCCAATTCAATTTGGCAAACTATGCACCAAACACCCTGCATGTATCGATAATATTTAACCCTTTCAGACTCAGTATCCATACCTGCGGGCGTAAAAAATATACCGTTCTTAAAGGCAGGATATTAGTTGTGCTTATTCTTAGATATCACAAGAACCAATTTCAGTACCTCCTGCATATGTTTTAGGCGCCAATTTTTTTAAAATTGGGTCCATTAGTCACACTTTCTAGATACATGGATTGGAAAAAATGTTCTCCATATGCGTTAAGTGCACTCGTAGAAATTACATTTGACCGCAGAAACTATAATCTTAAACAGGTCCTATATCATAGTATGGTAAAAATCCAGATATATGACGTCATAAGTATATATTTTTTTGTTTATAGTTTTTTTCTTAATTTCATTAGAGTTTTTTTGACTTGCATACAATTTTCAATTTTAGAAAGTTTAATTTTCATTACGTATAGTTTATTTGGATTATTAAAGGTTTTCTAGAGTTTCATTTACTCCGGGTAAAGTTTTGTTCAATTTATTTAAGGTTGTGTTTAATTTCTGTAAAGTTCTAATCAATCTGCGAATCGTTCTATTTGATATGAAAATGGTATATTTTCGATAAACATATTAAAAATCTCTACCCAACTATTCCTTAAGGTAAGAGTATACTTGGTAAACTGACGATAAAAACAAAAATCCTGGGCAGAGATTTTGGAAGGCTGAGGTTTGTCTTGAAATCCAGGCACATTGCATCTACCTTTCTACCATTCCTGCTCCTGTCTTTAGCCAGTTTTATAAAAGCGTCACAAAACATTGTACTCCGCTTTTTGTGAGCCATCAGTTCGGCCATAGAAGAATCTTTCACGCAACAACCTGGCTTTTGATTTTCATGACCAGTTCCTCGCACCTTATGCAGGTATCTTTTTGAGGTCGCCCGAATTAAATTAGAATTTATTTAAAATATTCTTAAGGTTTCTTATTTTTTCCCTATATAGTGCGAGATTGTAATGAAATAAGAATCAATATTATTGCGGATTGTCAGTATAATCTCTCCAGGTGTTGTGTTCACAATATCCTCACAATATCTGTTAGTGTTTTATTTTGTAATAATAATTTTATCACTTTATTCCATGCAGTAAACGAAACTCTTGTTTACATACCTTCACTGTACGGCGTTGATATACGACGACCAAACTCAAGGAACATCTCCACTCGAGACCTTAAAGAATCCAAGGCTATAGGATGGGCGTCACATCTAGTTGTTCCCTAACAAACCTCCTGCTATGCACGTCAGATAGTGCTTTTGCGCGTTGAAAATTTACCTTACATGGCGTTCTACACCCTTCCGGTAGAGGCTGTCAGAAATGGATCTTTACTCGGATCCCTTAGCCTTATGGTGACCAGTCCTTTCGTCTTTTGTGTCTTCCTTTCAGGATGGATTTCAACCTAAGTGATAGCCCTTTCTTGACAGTAGTGGGATTTCCAAGAGACTTTGTGGAAGCCACTTTTGGTTTACCACATCCCCTGTTACCGGTGGTGGAGGGGACACGTAATACTTTGTCTATGATTGTCTTACCCTCCTCACCAGATCACTCCAAAAGGCTGGAAGCCCATTTCGGCGCCACTGAAGAAGGTCTGATTCTATTTGGACTCAGTCTGAACGTTTTCTTTATACAGACCACTCCTCAGTCTCAGTGTATTTTGCCGAAAAGCTTGTCGATCGACAGGTGGTCAATAGAGGGGATCAAATTAGAGGCGGTTCCTCCACTTTTCCTTTTAATTACCCTTCAATCACATACCCCCCAAAGTAGAGGCTTCACCCTTGTAAGAAGCCACTCTACCGGAAAATTTGGGGGCTTTTCTTTATCAAACGTCTCTGTAGCGGTCAGAGTTGCTGCTTTTTGTTTGGCCTCAGAGACGTTAGAAGGTAGTTCATCTGAACGATTGTGCATAGAATTTCTGTGGATGGGCTACGTGGCTAAGCTACAGGCCTCTATACTATGAATCGAGTTGTGAAGCACGCTGGCCAAAAAATAGTCCCTATTTCACATCAGAGCTAAAAAGTCCGCTCCTAAAAAATAATTGTTTGGAGTTGGAGTGAACTTTTTTACGCTTTGATGAAGCAACTCCAATCTGAAAAATAACGCTGCATAACGTTTTATGCGATTTTAGCTTTTCTAAATCAAGAAGATTTCTTCAACGCAAAATAAATATTGCATTCCAAGAGCATTATAACATAAACTATATATTTTTGACAGCGTAACAGCTAATGACAACTAAAACGCAAGTGTAATTACGTTCTACTAAGGAAGAGTTACAAGTAAAAATTTCGAAGCCAAAAATTTTGCTCCCTTCGGAACTAAATCTTCGGAGCAATACTTTATCATATCATATATTGGTCTGAAGGAGCGTTATTAAGTGGAGCAAAAAAACACAATACTCATCTGGAGTGCTCCACTCGGGCCTGAATGTCGGAGCTAGAGATTTATTTCGATCCCCCTTTTATTCATTTGTACTCCCAAGAGTTACAGAGAAATACAGTCACACGCAGTAGAGTCGGGCACTATCACGGGAAGGTTAATTTAGTACTTTGACTGCCATGATTAGCATGAAAATCTTCGCACACTAGACACTTAGCTATCTTCAGTCGCACAGATCTCTGGAGTGTGCGATTCCACCTTAATCTTTCGGGGTTTTTGATTCGGAACCTGTTATCAATTATTGGAAGCTACCCTTTTTACAGTATTTTACATTATTCCCACCCGTGGACCCGCTTGGGAGCTAGCCCATCCAGAGATATTCATATTTCCTACGAGGCCTTTTATCAACTAAAAAAATCATGGTGTTAAATTTTTAATTTTCCATCTTCTAACATAGAGCACTATGTAATGTAACTATTGCAGAATTCTGAGAATTCCATTAGTCAACTGTACATTCTATGCTTTACTCTACCAAAAAGGTATTCGGATATCGGTCACCTTTTTTGTATTTCGAAAATGCACTCTGTACAATTAGTCTTTTCAACTTGGAGGTTCAGAAAAAATAATCCAAGGTACTATGTAATAAATACACTGTTCTGAAATTTTCAATATGGCAAACTTTCACAATTAAATAAATATTAAATTATCCTACGAAAATAAATACGTCAACTGCACATTTTTCCATGAAATATAGCAACAAACTAAGAATAGATTTTCGGCCCAATTCTTAGTAGAAGTATTATTAGATCAAAATAAAATCGCAATCTCTGCGTAATGTCAGCAGAAATATAAACAAATGCACGTGCTTTGGAGCAATCCCCAGCACTTGCAGGTGTGACATTATTTCTGATTTCTGGGGCGCATGTGCAGACGTAAGCGAAAATATTGATCCAAGCAGTGAACTGATAGAATTTCTCTTAAACCAAGTCTTTTTGAACTAGTGCACAAAATGTTTAATTTTGTGGAATTTCTGTCAGTTTTAATAATAGTAAATAGTGCTTTCGCTGTCTATAGTGGTCCTTACTTACTATGGGGTGTAAATAGGCTTGAACATTTGCAATTACCAGCTCTGGAAGCAGTCGATAAGAGGACACTTACTTCCATATACAGTGAAGCAAAAGCAGTAGTTATGTTTATCAGGAATAGCACAAGTAGACTTGACCAAAATCAGTTTCCAAATTTTAAAGATTTGATTGCAAAAAACAAATGGATATACTTGCCGCAGAACAGTCTCCCTGCTGATCCTACTGATTACAATTCGAATGTTGATGTATCGTCTGAGGATTTCCTCGTAGAAAATGATTGCTGAAACGAATATTTTTTAGATTATCTTCTTAGTGGGTCCACCATCCCAACAAGACGTTGAACTTTCCGCATTATATAAGGATGCCCAAACCATTTATGGACAGGGGGAAGTTTTAGGTATTTTGGCTAATCAACCTGAAGATGGCCACTTCATTTACAAAAGAGATACCGGAGAAAAAGACACCCCACAAGAAGAAGCTTCATCTACCAGTACGACTACGACTGAAGAGCCCCCCAAGGAACAACTTACTGTTGAAAATTCGATTTACCAACAAACAAATGGTACCAGTAGTAACCTATCTATTTATCTAGTAAATTATGTCATATTTAAGGTCTGCTTTACACATCATCACCTCCCGAGCTAGTTTTGGAAGAAAATGGTCTGGAAGTTAAGAAACTAAAAACGCATGGGGATATAACCGAAGATCTCCGCCCATCAAAAGCGTATCGTCTTAATGTCAGATTTAAAAATGTAAGCGAAAACGTTACCAAAAATTTATGTCGATAATTACTATGCAAATTTATTCCAGCTAGTCCTTAGCTTCCGGTTCAACATGTCAAAAGCATATTGGACACTCAATGACGTAGAATTGGGCGGACTGAAGAATGGTAGTAAACTTATTATGTCCGTAGAGGGTGACCTGCCAAGTGCTCCTCTTGGATTTTCATACAACTGTCCTCGTGAACTTGTATTCAGAAACAATACAAACTACTTGAAACTTAAAAATATTCAGGTAAGTAAACTGTGGTTTAATTTCCTTCAGATATTCGAAATTTCGTGGCATTTTAAAACAAACAAAAGCATTTTAAAATATACCGCGTAATCTGCTGGGAACATCTGCAACTATCGCTTTTATTACACCCGTTGTGTGTTAATTCTGCCTCCGAACGCATTAATTGAATGATTCCATCCAAATAAATGAAATGGTATTTCCTGCATTTTCAACCTTTAACAAGATCAAGTGCGGTGTGAGTGTCAAACAATTGTTTACTCTCTTGAGGTTGTATAACGCAGGAAAATGAAAGTTAATTGGCAAAAGATATCATGAACAATTGCAGACTCATTTCCGAAATGCGTAATAATCTCAACATTAATTACACAGGTTCAACCATTTCTGG